>OY757014.1:180194124-180448124 GCA_963580285.1 Lucinisca nassula | reverse complement strand
CTCCACTTCTATTTTGACCTGTATGTTATTGTATATCTGTGTATGAAATTTGAATCCAATCTACAATTTTTTTCTAAAGATATCTCACGGAAACCATTGTACGGGACGTACGTACGGACAGCGGCGATACTATATGCCTACCTCCCCCCATTTTAAAATAGAGGGGGCAAAAACATAAAACAGCCCGCGTTAAGGATGTCAATCGCATCCATTACGCAAACACGCCTTTACAATTACATTGCAACCTTTATCGCCGAAAAAATGAAAATTTTAAGATGAAAAATTGTGATATTTTTCTTATTTCTGCTCAAAATATAGATTGTGGGCACTCGTTGGAACCGCCTCGTCGAGGCGGTTCTAACGAGTACCCACTATCTATATTTTAGAGCAGAAATAAGAAAAATAAGGTATACCCCCCCCCCGGAAACCCCAGTTTTACTATATAAAAGTGGGGTTCAAGGGGATCAAAATTATATAGATGTGCTTTCGTGATGTCAATGCAGCATCTCCGAGACCATAAAAATCAAACGAACAAGAAGATGAAAAAACGAAAAAGACTGTAGCGTGAAATAAGTCGAATGTTGGAGCAAAAGAAAAACAACAGTTGGACCTCAGTGGACTCGACTTTGTGCTATTTGTGCACGGATTGATTTGGTTTATGTTTTGTGTGTGTTCTCATGTTAATAAATGTTCTATAAAACTAAGTAGTCCCTTGCAAGCCAGGACATCAACACAGAATTGTAAACAAAGGCGTGTACAGTTTTTTGTTGTTGTTGTTGTTGTGTTTTTCGCTACTTTCAGTCAAATAGTCTTTCTGTCGCTGTGATCTTTAGCCGTGGCTTTCCTGTGGTAGTTTTGTTATTCTATTATTTTAACCCTCTGCATGCTGGGTTTTTACCAGCAGACGAAATTTTGAAATTTTTTTTTTATTTTTCCGAGAAACGGTACTTGATATGTCATGCAAATTGTCCCCAATTTGCATGAAATGTCAAATCCTGTTTTCTGGGGAAAGTAAGAAAAAATATCAACAATGTGTCGACTGCTAAATTAGCCAAGGTTGAAATAAACCCTATCATTAGACTGCTTCACAGACCATCTATGAATGAATAGAGGTCGTCTTTTTTAAAATAGAATAAAAATCAAAAATGAGTTCCTTTAAGAGCAATGAAAACATTCATAAGAAAGAAGATGGGTCATACTACGTAGTTTGTGTAGCAGTGTCTCCTATCATCAACTATGATCCATTGCCCCCGCCCATTGGGGCTTGAAGAAATAGATGGTCTGCATGATGCTTCCACGCAGAGCTGAAACCGACCGCACATGAGTACTGGTAAACCGCTTAGAGAATCTAGGCCTACCCAGGCAAAGCGGTGCGAGTCGGACCATCCATGCTTATAAACCCTATCAGTTTCATTGGGCGACAGGGCTTGGGATTTCATTTCATCTCAGTGTCGGGTAAAAGTCCCACAAAATTGGAAGCAACGTCTCCAAAATTACCTATACAGTGTTGACGGGGACGTTAAACCTCAAATCAAACAAACAAAACAAAACTAATTGAAAATTGGCATTGTGGAGGGGATGGGTATAAAACGGCCACTCTGCTGTTTCGCTAAAAAGTTTTGCCTGCACAATGCGGCCTGAGCCAACCCAGCCGGCACACGTCGCTTGGGCAACGTTAAATCAACGTCGGTGTAACGTCACGACGTTGCACCGACGTAGATTTGACGTTGGATAAATATGACGTTGCACCGACGTTGATGTGACGTCACAATTACGTCACGTGCCTGCTGGGAATGTCAACCATATTAAGATTGATGAGCTCTGGGCATGATACAAATATCCAGCCATCACGATCAATTCCAATACATTTTCTCGCAAAATAATAAACCGACCTTAGTTCAACAGTGAGCCACCATTTGGATGGTAATAGTGGAAGGCACGTGTTTTCTGGACCAGACTAGCTACTTTAATAGGCACCATCAGTGGCCCTCAAATATTTGCCAAATGCTTCAATGGAATGAATAACTCGAAAATATAATCCACTGTGGTAAAGGGCAGGAAGACTTTTTTGTACCTGGAAATAATTTTCCCACACTGCACGAGAAATGTTTACACAATATTCTTCCGCGTTTATAAACCAAATCTGCGGTAAAATTCAGGTTAGACAGTCCCCCGTAGCAGAAGTATTTTCAAAAGTTGAAGTTGAATCGTTATGACGACATTAAAATTTTTAGAAAATATTTTGCATAATTTATTGTACCGATAGCGCCGTGTTGGGACTTCTGTCAAATAAATTGTTGCGCATACCTAAGTCATTATCGGGTCTACCGTACTTGTAACAAATCTAGCAGCTCTGTTCTGATTTTTTTTTCTTTTCGAAGTTTCTTCTTGAATAGTTTAGGATAGCAAACACAGGTGCCACATTCCAATATCCAAAACCAGGCAAATAATTCATCTACATGGTGCCTCCTGTAGATCCTAAAAATAGGGATAAAGATTTCGTCGCAGCATCACGAAAAGACGCCTACATATTTTTTACCCTCATTGAACCCCACTTTCATACAGTACAACTGGGGTTTAAAGCGGTATATCTTATTTTTCTTATTTCTGCTCTAAAATCACCCTGGTAAAGGCAAGCGCGCAGGGTAAGGAACAAACACACAGGATAATGAAATTTTTCCGCTCAGGATAAGAAAGAAAATGACGGAATCGGCATCACATGTACAGGTTTGTTGTTGTTATAGATTTCATGTTATGGTTACAAATCAATAATGCTGCTCAAAATAGCTTCACGGAAGACACATATTATTCACAAATTCACATCTTCGATGGTCCGAATTCGACAGTTACAGCCAATCAAACGGAGAACCGGACACAGAGGGGCTACTCAACCACGAAATCTCATTATTTTACACGAAACGCTCTTTAGGGAAGTACTCCAGCTCCAACACTGACAGAGAAGACATCATTGTACATACATGTAGTTTTAACCTGAGTTTACTTTTACCATTTTGTAAATAGATCCTGAGCTTGCTGATGCCATCACACTGCCTTGCCCCGCAGAGTCAATTACGTTCTACGAAGATCCCGACTCTATAACTAGAGCGCTTTGGTGCGGTGGAAGCGCATCGGATTTGTGGGTTCGAACCTCACGCTGACCAAAGTGTTGTGCCCTTGAGCTAGGCACTTCATCCACATTGCTTAAAAAAGTACTGGTTACCACCAGGAAATCCTGCTCGTAATGCTCAGATGTGAGCGAGTAGTAGTAATAGGAGAAAAGAGAAGAAGAAGAAGAAGAAGAAGAAGAAGAAGAAGAAGAAGAAGAAGAAGAAGAAGAAGAAGAAGACAAGGATGTAGCCCCTATGTGCTTTTAGTGCCCGGTTACCTTACAGAATCTATCAAGTCAAGTCAAGAAGAAGGCAAGTGCACAGCGGTTCCCCTAAATTAGCGGAAAGGACTTTTTTTTCTAAAAGGATCCATATTATGAATATAAATTAATTATTTAACATTTTGTTTAAGATTTTAGGCTTCGGTCTTGCGAAAATAATATATATTTTAGACTCTTGTACCCGATTTTTTGTTAATTTTTATGCAATATTTTGCAAGTCTTGATCTGGATCTGGATATATACGCTGCAGGGCTGGTTAGGCATATGCGCAGCGGGAGAGAGTTGTTGGATGCTTAGTCGCACTTAATTAGAGCTGTCTTAAAACTCTATACTGTCTCTGCGCGCACAACTTGCTCCGGCAGGTTATTCCAATCTATCACTGTCCTTGGAAAAATAAGTTTTTTTAGGCAACACTTTTACGCTCAAAAGTCTTGTAGCATTTGTTATGGTTTACTGCCTGATTTGTCACTATGTTTGAGCTGACACAGTCTTGGAATTTCTTAGGCCTTATAATAGGCTTTCCGGGGATAGGCGTCAGATAGGAATCTATTGGCATAGCTAGCACCAGCCCCTCAGTCACCTTGTAGAAGAAGGTCAATCTGGCCATCTTCCTCCTGTCTTGTAGGGGTGGGATATCCAGGTCTTTTAGCATGTTTGTGACACAAAATTCTGCCATTGATTTTTTCTTTTGCATTATCCGCCATCCCCGATAGCCCTGTAAACCCCAGTTTTTCTTTATAAAAGTGAGGTTCAAAGGGGTCAAAATTATACAGGCGTGTTTTCGTGATATGTAAGAAATTACTTGATTTGAAATACGTTTGCGCAAAATAAGTAAACAAGTTAACAGGGAAGTTCACCTAGAAGGTTCTTTCTCTTTTTTTTTTTTTTTTTTTTTTTTTGTTGGGATTCGATTACATGTACATTTACTTTAGCAGACCGGAATTCAGTTGGCATAAGTTGGAGATTGATAATTTACGATTTGTCTTATTATACGCTTTAGTGACTACATGTACATCAGCACACGCACACACACACACACACACGCATGCACGCGGACGCGTGAACCTGTGTAAATGTTCTTGCATAAGATTGGAACAGGTGGATGGAATTCTAAAATTTGTTTCAAAATCAAACGTTTTCGATCGGAGTTCGCAGCTTTAGCTTCCGTTTTATTCATTTATATTTATTTATTTAATTATTTGAGCTTTATGTTTCTCATCACGCTAACAGTCGCATAATAAATATCCTTGTAAACCCGACTTTGTTTGGATTGTTTTAACATTGTTTTTTTCTCGATTCTCTTCTTTATGGGCACTATGTAGGACACCGGGGGGGGGGGGGGGGGGGGGGTGAAGAAATAGATGGGCGGATGCATAATGCTTCCGCTTCCACGCAGAGCTGAAACTGACCCGCAAACGAGTATTGGTAAACCGCTTCGAGGATTTAAGCCTGCACAGGCAATGCGTAGCGAGTCGGACCGTCCGTTCTAAAAACCTTATGGGTTTCATTGGGTGGCAGGGCTTGACATGCCATTTCATCTCAATGTCGGGTAAAAGTCCCGCAAAATTGGAAGCAACGTCTCCAAAACGACCTTTACAGTGTTGACTGGGGGGGGGGGGGTTAAACCTCAAATCAAACAAACAAAATTCTGCAGGACAACTTTCATGAAGAACCCACTATATTATGCCATGTATATATGTTCCCGGAGTTTATCAAATAAAGTTTTGTTATGTTCTCCTCTCATTCAACATGTATATTTCTTACATGCTTTTCAATGAATGATAGAGATTTATCAGTGAAATATAAATCGATATTTTCACTGTTTCAAACAGTGAAAATACGATTTTTTATTTTTCACTGTTTGGGACTACTTTTTTCTTCAAATCTAACTCTAATTTCAATTTTATCTTTGTCAGATAAGTGAACAATAATGAAATGTGTTCTAATTGGCGCATAGCCCGTTCATGTGTGACGGGGACGTTACTGACGTCATTTATGACGCTGACGTCACGTCTTTTGTCGCGCGACGTTAGACTTGCCAGCAACTTCTTTGGAAAACTGCTCTCTCAATTATTTCATTAATCATTCATAATAATACCATCCCAGGCCATTTCTCAGGTGCAAACTTTCAGTTTACACCCAATAGTATACCCACTAAACACGATGGACACCACCAAATTGACGCGAAACGAACAGGAACAAAGATAATTTTCTCCGAATGTGAGCGACACCATTAAAGACGCTAAATATTGCCTTTTGAAGCATGTAAGAAACAGAAAATTTGATTTTTTTAGTGCAAGATCAAATTTTATTTCACTCATGAACACCAAAACTGCTATTTTCACTCGTGGCTACGCCACTCGTGAAAATAACAGTTTTGGTGTTCATTCGATGAAATAAAATTCGATCTTACACTGAAAAAATCAAATATCCTCTATATGATATAAACACAAATGAAAACAGCTTAAAATTTCCTAGAAAAAATACCAAAAACACTTTTTGATCACGCAGTCGTGTTATCCAATGTAAAATGATTTATTTATTTATTTATTTATTTATTTATTTATTATAAGTTAAAAATGAAATGTAAAACAAAATTATTCATAAAAAATAACAACTGGCCGCTGAAAGATTTTATCTTGTACAGTTTTTGTTTTGACAGCATGATAACTATCACTTAGGTAATATCTTTATCTCTTTAATCCTTTTATCATCGACACGCGTCAAGTGTCTTACTTAAATTAATTAGTGAATCAATTTTAAAAAGTATACAAATCAACTATAATTGGCAAGTATGCACAATATAGACAATTTAACCGTACACGATTATTTTCAGCCGGGGCACAGCGATTCCCATAATTCACATGTACATGCAGCAAAGACTCAGATCAGCCTGCACATCTACGCGATCAGTCTTTACTGTTCGCACTTTAGACAGCTATATAAGCTATATAAGACCTAATGCTCTTTTATACAGCTTTACAAGAAAGACACTTTGATGAAAAAAGTTAGGTTTGTAACAGTGTACACTACTCATCTTCTTTCCACCCCCCCCCCACCCCCCCCCCCCACACACACACACACACATCGGGGCTTGGAGAAATAGGTTGGGTTGCATGATACTTACTAACAGAGCTATTTAAAACGCTTAGAGGATCTAAGCCTGCCCAGGCAAAGTGGGCGAGTTGGACCGTCCCTGCATATAAACCCTTTTGGTTTGTTGGGGCAACAGGGCTTGAGATGTCATTTTATCTCAAAGTCGGGTAAAAGTTCCACAAAATTGGAAGCAACGTTTCAACAAGAGCACCGCATGCGGGAGCCAACGCTCGGCTGGAGCCCCTTTTCATAATGAACAACTAGTCCGAGTTTCAAGTAAATATGTTCAGTTACAAAATGTCAAACTTTGCACGACGACGACGTAGACGAAAATGTCCAGTTTTTGCACGACGACGACGACGCCATGAGCTATGACAGTACCTCGTCGTTTTCTTCGAAAACAGCCAAGCTAAAATGTCCTAAATAGTGTTGACAGGGACGTAAACCTCAATTCAAACAAACACTATTCATGATATTTATCATCAAACGATAGATTGCCCGTGCAAAAAGGTGGTTCTAACTAGCACCCACATAGTTCTAACTAGCACCCACAATCTATGTTTGAATCATCATTGCCTTCACTTCTATTTTGAAAACTTTACTCTGCTGGGGAAAAGTATTGTTTGCAACGCTGTATATTATGGGTAGTCATTATCCCCACGCTTTCCGAGAAAAAGTGGGGATATTGAAATTGTCTTCGTCGTCCGTCCGTCTTACCGGATAACTCCTAGACGGTTTAAGATAGAAACTTGAAACTTTGGCAACTGATAGATCTTTGGTCTGGGGAGTGCATGATACTTTCGGAATTTTGATCATACCCCTAGGGCTGGACCCGGGGGTGGGGACCGCTGGGGGATCAAAATCAAAATTTCCAGAACATGGTCGGGCAACATATCAAAGCGAACGGCATGATGAGTAGGATTATGTAGTGGCGTGGGGATATGCGATGGCGTGCCATCGACCGCGCAATTCTAGTTTGAATCGTGTCATTAAGCATACAAAATATAGATTTTGTATCTAAACAAGAAAAACTAACACATGCAGTCTTTGATAAGGAAATGAATGCTTTGTAACGGTGTGCTTTCATTCGGTTTTAACTAGCATCCAGGGTCTATGTTTGAATCGTATATATGAAAAATAGCAGAACAAGCGCAACGCTTTTATGTCATAGATATGTGTACTTGTTGGAACCGCTTCATTACGACAGCTATCGCTGGTACTCTCTCTTCTGGTGCACATGGACACAGAAAAATGACATCATCTCCCTCACACGCTCGCAAACACATATAAACATGAACATTGATGTATTTTTCAGACATGCAAGTCATGGCTACACTACGCCCGTCAATGTTTGGAGGAGAAAGATGCTAATGTAAATCCCCCGCCCACCGGGGCTTGGAGAAATAGATCGGGCTGCATGATGCTTTCATGCTTTCACGCTGAGTTTGACGTTTTAGTGTGTACATGTACGTGTGATGATCTGTTGTTGAGATAGAAAGGATTTTTTGTCATTTAGTCCATGTCCGCCCGTCCGTTTGTTCCGTTTACACATGTCTTCTGATTTTAATTTTGTTCTTGTCTGTACGAAAGTGGAAGCTTATAATCGGTCCATGTCCGTACTTACATCAGTGCAATATTTTTTCAAAAGGCCGTGTTTTTATTTCAGTCAGGAAAACAGGGAATATAAAAAAATGACAAAAGTGTTCTCCTAAGACTGGTGGGTTTTTTCTACAACATATATACTTTTTCTCTTTAGCTTGCAGCAGTGCATCGGCTATCGGGGACTGCGGATAATGCAAAAGAAAAAAGCAACAGCAGAACTTGCAAAATATTGCATAAAAATAAAATTTTCGGGTAAAAGAGTCTGAAAACATATTATTTTCGCAAAACCGAAGTCAAAAATCTTAAACAAAATGTTAAATAATTAATTTATATTCATAATATGGATCCTTTTAGAAAAAAAGTCCTTTCCGCTATTTAGGGTAAAGTCCTTTTCGCGAAAAGGACTCCTTTTCGCGAAAAGGAGTCCTTTTCGCTATTAAGGGGAACCCAGTGCACAGTGCACTCACCACAGAGCTACCACGCTCCACTATTACGACACCACTCCGCATCAATAATAATAATAATAATAATAATAATAATAATAAATATAATAATAATAATAATCGGAAGAGGGTTTTGGATCACATAGATAATAGTCGTATTCGTTCGTGTCGTGCATTACCCTGACCGACTTTTTTCAACAGGCCCGCAGCGAATCTCGTATTTTTCACATATCGAGCCGAAGCTAAAATTGAGTTATTTTGTTTGTCAAATATATCGACAATTCGTTTATGCTGAGAATCGAATTTACAACAAAAGCAATCAGTAATGTCGTCCGACTGTACAGGAAGCGGTGATTCAGCACAACAAAACGGAATTAATGGTAAATAAGACGTTTATTTCAGTGCCAGATGTGCACATGCTGCTGACATGAATCAAGGCCGTTGACAGAGGCATACGGTCAAAATTAAAATCTTCAAAAAGGAAACGGGACAAAGACCAAAAAGCTCCTTTATCTTTCAAGAAAACGGTTTTCTATTTTGTCACCTTGGAACCTGACGAATGTATATCGTTGGACGAATCACCAGCTAGCTGAAAACAGAACAGCGCAACAGACAAGTTCTAGCTTTACAAAACGTTCTGTAAATCATTTACAAATCCGATCTGCTGGAAAATCTCATTTAAAATCTCCATCATCACTGGGAGACTTTCGCACTTCCCCCATTGAAAGTTAAAATGTGAATCTAATGAACCATCACTATATTAGGAGTGTCTCTTCAATATGTTACTAAATGAGCCATCATTTCATTTCATTTCAAAGCCTTCTACTGGCCGAGATAACTCACAGGTATAATCTTTCACAAGTAGTGTCTGCGTAATAACTCATAGTATAGAGGATTATTTATTTATTTTTTTTTTTTTTTTCCTCCCTCTTTCACCCAACATGATGAAAATCAGACATAAACAGCAATCAGCAGGGTTAAGATATAGGTGAGACCATTAATCATGCACTCTAAATACATATTTATTGTTGCACTCCATCCTACAAAGAGACAATTATTATTATTATCATTATTATTATTTTCAAATGTTCAGGGGATACTCATGTAATCATATCACATTTCCAGCTTCATTTGACTCTGCTGCATCTGCACCTCTCCTGGGCTTCACCAGTAACCATCCCGGCACCACTGCAAACTGAGAAGAAAAATTGTAAAGAAAAACACCAAGTGCCCCGACCGGGGACCGAGCCCACGACCCTGGGGCAAAAAGCAAGCGAGTCAAACACCAGGCCAAAAGGTTCGGGCCAGCCAGACCGGTCAGTTATGCACTCCAAATAAGGCGATTTATTATGGCGTGCTACTTCATTCCTCTATCCTACAAAGAAACCAATATGTTAATGTTTAAGAGAGACTCATTTAAACATGCCATATTTTTTTGATCCTCTTGACTCCGCTTAATCTGGTCCATCCATGGGCTGCAGCAATAATCACCCCGGCACCAGGCACCACTGGAGTAGGAGAAACAAAAAAAAAAAAAAAAAAAAAAACATCCAGTCTAGTGCCCCGACCGATGATTAAAGGAGCGTGATAACTCAGTGGTTAATCCACTCGCCCCGGACACCATAGGTCCTGGGCTTGATATCGGCAGCGGCCACAAACGGCCGACGCCCAAACACACTCCAACCGCATCACCTGCAGAATGAATCACATTTCCAGATTTCTTTGACTCCGCTGCATCCGCACCCACCCCAGGACCCACGGGCAACCACCCCACCAGATACCACTGCATCTGAGGAGAACAATCTGTAATGAAAAACCAACCGAGTGCCCCAAAAATAATGATTGATATATATATCAAAGAATATGTAGTAATTAAAGGTCAACCACACTCAGTCCCATAATGTATGATAAATTTATGTATATCCTCAGACCAGGTACAGCCGTGTCGGCCACTTCCCGCCGTTCAGATATAACCATGAATATAGATAATGATTACTATACATCAAAGAATATGTACTACTTAATTAAATGTGAACCACACTCATTCCCATAATGTTTAATGAATTTTGAAGGCCAGGTACAGCCGTGTCGGCCACTTCCTGTCCTCCAGATATAACCATGAAAACATGAACCACACTCATTCCCATAATGTTTAATGAATTTTGAAGGCCAGGTACAGCCGTGTCGGCCACTTCCTGTCCTCCATATATAACCATGAAAACATGGACCACACTCATTCCCATAATGTTTGATGAATTTTGAAGACCAGGTACAGCCGTGTCGGCCACTTCCTGTCCTCCAGATATAACCATGAAAACATGATCCACAATCATTCCCATAATGTTTGATGAATTTTGAAGGCCAGGTACAGCCGTGTCGGCCACTTCCTGTCCTCCAGATATAACAATGAAAACATGAACCACACTCATTCCCATAATGTTTGATGATTTTTTTTTTTTTTTTTTTTTTCTTTTGTTATTTTTTGGAAGGCCAGGTACAGCCGTGTCGGCCACTTCCTGTCCTCCAGCTATAACCATGAAAACAAATGTTGATTTCAATATATCAAGATAGATGAAGTAATTGAATGTGAACCACACCCATTCCCATAATGTATGATGAATGTATCATGTATATCGTCAGGCCAGGTACAGCCGTATCGGCCACTTCCTGTCCTTCAGAAGAAATAATGATTGCATCATTCTTACTCCAAACAACCCCATTACCTTGAAATATCCTAGCATCCCCCCACCCCCAGTTAAATTTAAAATCTGTTTGTTGATGATATGAAAACATCTAATTGTTGGTAGATGTCTTCACGGTGAATTTTTGGTTCTTCTTCATCTTTGTTTTGGTTTTCGTCAAAGAAAGTATTCAAGTCAAGGGCACTTGTACCCAAGTTTAATAAGAGCTCTTGCCTCATAATTTCTCTCTGAGCATCATAGAGTTCACAATCAAGGAGAAAATGGTCTACTGTTTCTCTCTCACCGCAAGCACAAGAGGGATCATCAACCACACCAACAGAGTGGAGGTAGTCTTTGAGTCTGCAGTAACCACTCTGCAATTGCAATATCACCCTCTGATTTCTTGTGCCCTTGAAACTGATTTTCTTCAGTTTGACTACTTGATGGTATTGATGCAAATTTCTGCCTTTTTCCGATATTTCCCATCTTCGTTGCCATTTCCCCATGACTGCTTCTCTTGCTGCATGTTGTATTTGTGCCTGTGTTGCATCTTCTATATCTTCTGGCATTTCCTCTGCTTCTTTTGCAGCCTCCTTGGCAAGCCTATCCGCTATCTCATTCCCTCTTATATCTGCATGCCCTGGACTCCACTGAATCTTTACTTCTGTCCCATTCCTTTGTAAATCTGACATAACTTGGATGATGTCAGAGCTTGTTTTCTTGTACTTTTTGTCATCCCAGCCTAACTGTAGAATACCAACTGCACACTGACTGTCACTGAAAATCAAAACTGTATCAATCTTTCTTTTCGTCTTTTCTTGTAGGATAAAATCTAGTGTCATCTTGATAGCGGCTAGTTCACCAAGTAGAATGGAAGCCAGCTTAGACACAGGTTGTTTGAGCTCTATCGTGTCATCATTTGGTAGAAACATGCAAGAGCCAGCACCACAGGGACCAGGATTTCCTCTGCAAGAGCCATCAGTGAAAGCCACTACTGTATCTACTCCTATGCCCTCCAGTAGCCTCTCAATGACCACTCTTGACTCTATCCCCTGTGCGGCAGTTCTTGACTTTGAGGATCCAAGATTACTCCAGTATTCTGGCTTTCTTTTTGATGGTGCCATGTACTCCAAATATGTTGCTTCTGGCTCAATAGCATTGAGACTAAGGTCAGTTAACGATTTCATATCATCAACCTGTCGTATCATCAATCCAAATGGAGTTGTTACTTTCTCCCTTGGATTAGACTCCAGTGTTGACTGACATTTAGCGAGAGTTTGCCTTATCTTCTCATCAGCTGACTTAGCCATGATTTTTGTACATGTTCTAACTGAAAGTTCTTCTCTGCGAAGGTCAAGAGGTAAAACACCTGCTTGTACCTCCAATGCTTCCAAACTCGCTGTGCTAGGACATCCCAAACACAGTGCTAGACCTTTGCGTTGGATTTTTTCAAGCTGACTGCAATTTGCAAGCTGCCAGACTGGAGCTGCATACTCCATTTGTGGGACAACAATGCTGTTGTATAACTTAACCATATTAGGAGTACTTATTTTTTCAGTTTTACCAACAATCATCAGAGAACCCAGCGCTTTTGCTGCTCTTTTTTCAACCATATCCAAATGATCATGAAATGTTAACTTCTTATCCAGTATGACACCAAGGACCTTAACCTTATCTGTGTGTTTAAGCAGTTTTCCCTTCATTTTAACTTCTGGGACAGAATGACTGGCATCCCTAGTGAAAAGACAATATTCTGTTTTTGCAGCACTAAGTTTCATTCTCCACTTATAGGTCCAGTCCGAGATATTGCCGAGATCCTGATTCATTGCTGTTGCTAATTCATTTGGGTCATTTCCTGAATTCCAAATGGTGCCATCATCAGCAAATTTAATCTTTTCACTAGTTACACAGCCATAAATGTCACACAGAAAGAGACTGAATAAAAGTGGAGATAGTACACTTCCTTGCGGAAGTCCTACATCTGTTATAAACTGGCTTCCCAGTTGATTCTTTATCAAGCAAGCAGCTGTCCTATCTGACAGAAAGTTTGCAATCCACCTCCAAAATGCTCCATTCACTCCTTTATCATACAGTTTAACAAGAAGTCCATCACGCCAAACTGAATCAAATGCCTTCTCCAAATCAATGAATGTTGCTAATGTGCAATTTCCTTCACCAAAGCCAGATAATATCTCTTGACTCAACCTGAGAAGCGACTGCGTAGTGCTTCTGTTGATGCGAAAGCCATCTTGCTCTTTATCAAGAAGCTGATTGTGTTCGACATAAGCATATAGCCTAGAATAGATGATTCTTTCCATGCATTTGCCCAGTACACTTGTCAGACTGATAGGTCTATATGAACCAGCTTGGTAGTATGTGTCTTTTCCAGGTTTTTTGAGAAACTTCACATTAGCACTTTTCCAAAGTTTTGGTAGGCATTGGCAATTCCAAGATGCTGTAAACAACATCATTATTGCTTCTTGGAGCACTTCATTTGATTTTATAATCATATTTGTGAAAATTTCGTCTGGTCCGGGAGCTTTGTCTGCCTTTAATCTCTGTATACTGGCTTCAACCTCATCATACGAGATGGGCCTATTTAGGAATGCATCACCATTTTCATTGTGCGACTGTTCCCTGATCATGCTGAGTCTTGTTTCAATTTGCTGCCGGAAGGCTTCATCAAAATTTTCCCCAGAAATATGTGTGCCCCCAAAGAAAGCTTCCTCTAGAATGCTGCATTTCCCATCATGATCAAAAACGGTCTCACCATTTTCTTTGAGTAATGGCAATACATCAATATCATCTTTTGCCCTGTATGATGTCAATCTTTTAAAGGCTTGCCATTTTTCTCTAAGGTCACCAGTTTGGTCAATTCTTTCACAAGTCATATTCACCCATTCTGATTTAGCATTTTCACATTCTTTGTTGTATGCATCTTCACATTCCTTCAAGTATGAGAAATTGACTGGTGTTTTATGCCTTTTAAATCTCTTCTTAGCACTATTTAGCAGAGTTTTCTTTTCTTTCACAAGTTCATTTATCCATGGAGGAATACTCCTTCTATTTTTTGAAGGCACCTTTGCTTTAGGTGTGCATTCATCAACACATTCTCTGAACACGTCTAAGAAAGAGTCGTACATTAGGTCAATATCCGTACATCTGGTTTCTTGAGTCCATTTTCCGAATCTCACTGTAGTCATTTCATTCCACAAACTCCATCAATCCACGTAATTCAGTGTATGATTGTGTTTTTAATCCTAATTTAGAAAGATCTAAGACTGAATTTTTAGAATTCAAATCAAATTTTAAACATCACATTTCCATTTAGGTAATCGGAAAGAAAGTATCAGGAAAAAAAGTATCAAAAAAAAAAAATCAGTTTTAGGTTAGAAAAAAAAGTATCAGTTTATCCATATTCGCTTCTAATGTTACAATGATCTGATGATTAGGATACTTTTGTAGGTTTTGATTTGTTTTTCTGTTTAATAATAATCAGTTTTGCAACCTATCTCTGTAACCCTTGATTTCTAATAGGGATAAGAGGTCACTTCATCTTGATGTCTGGTAAAAGTCCCACAATTGGAAGCAACGTCTCGAAAATGACCTATATAGTGTAGAGGGGGACAATTAAAACTCCAATTAAACAAACTATAAAGTGTGCAAGTCGGACCTCCATGCTCATAAACCCGATTTGTTTTCACTGGGCGGCAGGACTTGAGCTGACATTTCATCTCAATGTCTGGTAAAATTTCCACAAATTGGAAGCAACATCTCCAAAATAACCTATATAGTGTAGATGGGCACAATCGAACAAAAAAGTGATGCGAGTCACTGGACCCTATTTGGTTTCTTGGGCAATAGGGCTTGAGATGTCACGTCATTTCAATGTCAGGTAAAACTCCAAAAAAATTGGAAGCGACGTCTCCACAATGACCTATGTTGTTTAGACTCCAATTAAACAAACGGTTTCATTGGGCGACAGGGCTTGAGATGTCATTTCATCTCAATGTCGGGTAAAAGTCCCACAAAATTGGAAGCAACGTCTCCAAAATGACCTTTACAGTGTTGACGGGGACGTTAAACCTCAAATCAAACAAAAACAAACAAACGAAAGTGTGCAAGTCGGACCTCCATGTTCATGTATGGTGGTGTATGAATGTCATTTGACGTGTCACCAGTAACAATTCTGATTCTCATGAACCCTATTTGATTTCATTTGGCGGCGGGACTTGAGACTTCATTTCATCTCAATGTCTGATAAAAGTCCAACAACATTATCTGAGATGCTACATGCATCATATACAGTACACTCATGAAAATCTTACTATCGCCCACTTTCGTGCGCGAACGAGAAAAGGATTATGCTTCGTGCACAACCCTCGCTATTTCCACGCTTGATCCACGCTTATTTCATGTTCCTTTTTCGCAACCATTGCGAGCCACGTGAAGCCTTCACGCTACACACTTAAGTCCACATTTGTCCATGCTAGTCTTGCATTTCAGTTTTTCTCGCCATTAAATTAAATTAAATAATCTAGTTTTGCGCTTTTATTTTGCCATCTATTAACAATGCCTTGTGAAAAGTAAAGACTCCAGTCGCAAATACACAGGCTTATCCAAGTCTTTCATATCCGCACATGAACATTCAGTTCACCACAAAATGGCAGCTGACCAGTCTGATCACAGCACTCATGCAGTAAAGTGTATCTAGGAAATGCGGTCATATTATTCACTATAGCCCAGAGGCCATAGAAGGCTCGAACAAACATCAGACTGACTGTGCAGACTGATCTGAGTCTTCACTCGTCACATCCTAAAATACAAGAAGTAAAACTGCATTCTACTGGCATCCATGGATATGAGCCGATGCAGAGCAAAGAAAACTTTATAAGATCAGTCTGTGCATCTAACGGGTGTGATGCTCTTTGGATATTCCGGGGGTCATAGAATGATGGCTCGTACAAAAAGCAAATGCTGTTATAAGTCAGCACAGGCTGATCGGTTTCTGGTCAACTCGTACCTAAGTCAACTCGTACCTTAGTCAACTCGTACCTAAGTCAACTCGTACCTTAGTAAAATAAAAATTTGTTTTGGGGTAAGTTTGGCTTAAGTACACATATATACAGGTCAACTTTATGGTCCTTTTGCCGACGATGAAGACGATACATAGTGTGTGCATGACGCCATTACGCACGTGCGCCAAAATGGCGCCTTTCATGTGTATGACCCCCATATCCCTTTAGCCAGACATAATTTATGGGTGCTCGTTAGAACTATCCCTGTGGGGCAGCTCTAACGAGTGCCAACTATCTATGCTCAAGAGGGATGTGATTGGTACATAACACCATGCTCAACATAAGACGAACTTCATATGTAAATATGTAATTGAAACGACGAGAAAAATATAATTGTAGAACTTCATTTCATGCTCAGTTGCAAATAAAATGTAGTTATATAATTATGATTTGTTCTCATATAGACTCAAAACATAAATGTTGCATATTCCTTATTACTGTTACTTTACGATAACACACCCGTGCAATATAGTGCGTTTTTCACATCTCCAAAATGGCAAGTTTTCTTACGAAAATCCGTGTTTTTTATTTTTTTCCTTATGAATACTTCAAACATAGACTGTGATCTTTAGTTGGAACGACCCTAAAGAGTACCCTCAACCTATGTATTGGAGCATAAATAAAGAAAGATAATGTATACCCCCGTAAACCCGTGTTTCTCCAGTGATTCATTTTGCCGCGCGTCCCGCGTCTTTGACGCATAGATTTGACAAAGGACGCATTGTTCTGAAAGATACGCATCATGAGGACGCATAGAATTTCAAATTACTTTGTTGTATCTTTCTTTATAATTCGCTTGACAGCTTTCGA
Source organism: Lucinisca nassula (assembly GCA_963580285.1). Taxonomy (NCBI): domain Eukaryota; kingdom Metazoa; phylum Mollusca; class Bivalvia; order Lucinida; family Lucinidae; genus Lucinisca; species Lucinisca nassula. The sequence goes on along the minus strand of OY757014.1, from coordinate 180,431,026 downwards.
AAGCTGGACTAAAAACGGAGATTAAATTTACCTGCGCACCGCCGGTGGCAGTGGCGCGCGCATCGTATTTACTCATCGACTTGACTAACGCGTAATTTCATTGGACGGGCCAGGGCTTCCGTTAGGCCGACGTACGGCGGATATTACGTCCTGAAATCGCTTCCGGACGCCCAAATTAAACATCAAAGGCGTCCCACGGACTCACGAAAATTTTTCTGTACGGCCAAAAATCTTTACCGAGACGTATAAACCCGCCCACTTTTAGCGATTTGTAAAAAGTTTGCTCCGCCTTCTTAGCTGAAACCGCTTTCTGTGTTTATTGAGTACTAAGGACGTCCCATTTTCTGCCTGCGCGGTATTATATTGACAGTCAGAATCACGTGCGTCGGCATACCTTTGATCGTCATCGGTGTGTGAAAAACGTGTCGAGTTGATTGCTCGGTGTTTGCATATAATTAAACGGATTAGTAGTTGAGGATAAACTAATTATCTCATTGACGATAATTGGTTTTTAATTCTGTAAACTTGTTACTGTTTAAATTAAAACGGATCGTAATTTAGGTGTTTGGTAGTGAGATTATCATTAGCGATGCAAAGTGTGACAATATTTTCAAAGATAGATACGCATTTTTTCTTGATTAAATAGCAGGTGTTCACAAGGTGAAATGACGAAAATAATTTATAAAATCCCAAAATGTTGTCGCGATCGCTTTTTGATTTTGGCGCCCTGAAAATACGTCAAACCGGCGAATGTGACCAGGCCGGTTCGTCAGGGTCCGAGCTACAGTCATATCTGTCTGTTAGCCAAAAAGCAAAAAAAAAAAAAAAAAATTAAATACCGCTGACTCGTCTAAGTCTGCTCCAATTGACCAAAGTTGCACGTGTTTCTGCCTGTAGTTCCGAGTGTTGAGTACAATGAAGACTCGAAGCGTATGTTTTGCAAAGTTTGGCAAAAATCTTTTACAAAAGTATTTTTTTTTTTAATTTCGTAATCCATATATGACAGTGGGTGTCAGGTTTGTTTTATTTTATTTGTGTTAAGATTTACAAACAGTGTAGACAGATCAGATGCTATATTCTGTGGCGTCTGATCTGGGTCTACACGGTTTGTTAATGACCAAAAAATGGGCCACTAGGCATATATGGGGATGGGAAATGCGATTGTTTTCTTTACTTTTTATTTATTCATTTTTTGGGGGGGGGGGGGGTACTTGGAAAGTTATATAATTTATACAGGCCAAGCAAAAATATTTTTCTTTTTTGTATGCACTCCTCTGCACTGTACTGACCGCAGGTATGTCACATAGTTATGAGTATTTTTGAGTTTAACGGCCCAGTCAACACTATTCAAGTCATTTTTGAGCTTGTCAGTTTACCAATCCACACTTTTCTAGCCATCTAAAAAGATATACACGTGACTAAAAATGCAAACAAGAGATTCAAAGATTAAATAATATATATTTCTTCATCAAAACAATTTTACGATCCGCAAACACCTTGCTTCAAAATTGGGACCTTCTGAATTTTCCAGTGGGACTTCCAGATTTCAAGGGTAGGAAGTCCGGGACTTCCTGAATTTGGGAGTTAATGGAAGCCCTGACGGGCTATATTTGTTCGGCCAATCGCTCGCAACGTTTTAATTATTTTAGGCATAGTTGTTTATAAAGTCCCCGGATGTACAACAACGATGATCAGGATGCCACCGAAAAAGAAATCAAAGATCGAAATCGGTCAAAAAAATATCACAGGTTTTTTCACCCAGTCCCAATCATCGGAGAAAGCGATAGAGAAAACATCTGAGTCACCTACGTCTTCGGCAAAACCCTTCGATGATGCGACGGAATCAAAGAAAGAAAGGAATCATATTTTTCCTAGTCAACATTGTATGGTGTTTGTTTGTCTCTGAAAAACAAATTACATGTAAGAAAAACAGCATTTCAGAGCAGTAAAATTAGCTATCAAACTATCACCAGAATGCGCCAGAATGCAGGAAATTGAGTCTAGAATTTGAAATTTTTCCGGGGGGGCATGCCCCAGGACCCCCCTAGCAAATTCCCTCGCTTCGCTCGGTCAATGTCACACTGGGACTCATTGTTTACAAATATGTGAGTCCCCAGGACTCATACTATCAAATTTCAAAATGAATCACTGGTTTCTCTATATAAAGTGAGGTTTAGGGGTGTGCCCACTGCACGGACAAAAACGGTTACATGTCGGCGAGTATAAACACAGCGGGATGTACGGGTAGCACAATAAAAATAAATTCAGGTATTTATATAATTTCATTGCTTAAATTATAAACATTTGTTATACCGTTTAACTAACAAACTCTTAAATAAAAACAATCATCACGAATGCAAGCCTATATGAATTTGTCCCTCTTAAACCCCACTTTTATATATAAATAGTAAAACTGGGATTTAGTTTTAAGTTTTGTCAGAACAAAAACAGCCGCTCGCCGGCAAAATTCAAGCAATTAAAAACAGTCTTTAATGAAGGACGATTAGATTAAACTAGTACCGATAATCGTTTTTTACACCAACATTAATCGGTACACAATTAACTAAAGTGTTAATTAAATTAACCCAAATGGAATCTTCCGTCTTATATATTTCGAAATTTAGGGGCGTCAGGTTGTTTTTTCTTCAAAATTTATTAGGGAAGTTGCTAAACTTTTTCAAACAGCGTAGGCCCTGACCATACGACGCCGCGTTCTGCAGCGTCTGATCTGGGCCTGCAGTGTTTGACAAGGCATCCCTTTATGGGTTTCTGGTACTGAATGGGTTAAAAGTAAATAATAATAAAATAATAATAACGATAATAATAATAATAATAACAATAATAAAAAAAAATAATAACTAGAGCAGGTTGATGGCGCGCCATCGCATATCCCCGCGTTCTGTGGCGTCGGATCTGGGCCTGCAGTATTTGACAAGGTACCCCTTTGTGGGTTTCAGGGACGGAATGGGTTAAAAATGAATAATACTACTAAAATAATAATAATAATAATAAAAACTAGAGCAGGTTGCAGGGATCATCCTAGGCCCAGGAGGCAGGGAGAAGTGACTTCTCCCTCCAGCACTAACAGGGCGAAATGAGGGACAAGAGGGCGAAGTAGGGCTCGAGAAAAATGACTAAAGTATGAAAATGGTCGAGCCGAGTTTTCGGTAATTTCCGTAAATACCGTTGTTTATTTGCAATTTAGAAATACAGTGTGCGGGTTTGATATCGTTGCGAATTACATACCAATGTTGCAGTTCACTTGCTGAATGATTATGCACATCGGTATCTCGATTATAGCAGCAAATAATCAGACATCAGATACTTCATCTACTTTCATTTTCTCAATGTCCCACTCACTTAGTCACTGAAGGGCACTAAAGGGAAACAACCGATTTAATCTCACCTCGAGGTTATGAGTCATGTTGTGCAGTCACGTCTGTGCGGCAAGTTGCTGCAGGTGCAATGGGCTTTTTTTGTGTTCTTTTCATCTATCATTCCCTATATTCCCTTTTTTCTAGTTCCAATCTTTCGTTTTACACATTTTCTGTCTGTTTGATCATTTTGAGTCAGCGCCTGATCACGGTTGGTAATCCTGTTAACCCATTTAGTACCAGAAATCCCAAAATGGGTACCCGAGCAAACAGTGCAGGCCCAGATCAGATGCTGCAGAATGCGGTGTCTGATCGGGCCTCCACTGTTTGCTAAAAGTTCAGTTATTAACTTATTTTCCAAATAAATTTTCATGAAAACATAACCTGACACCCATAAATTTTGAATTGAACTCCTGCAATATACAATATAAAATGAAACGCACGTTTTTCATGCGTCAATCATATTGCCAAGATCAAAAAGACCGATCGTCTCATGCTGCGCGGACAAGTCTGATTACTCAAAGTCTAAGTGGCCATGAAATAAGATCAAAGATGCCGATCTGGACTAACCCAATTCACCTATTTACATAATTAACTGATCTTACAAATTGTGCTCGTCGCTACAGGTGGTCAGTTTCTGACTTGAGCAATTAACACATGGAGTTGGATTATTAATTATCGGATTATCAATAGGTGTTTTTGTTATCAACTTTGTGCCTTTATCAATGGATATTACTTCTCATTTGAAAAGCAGATCCTGGAGATGAAGAAAAAAAAATAAAATAAAAAAGTCGGAAAAAAAAAACAGGGCGAAGTCAACTTCTCTTTTCCAGGCTGGTTAGGCGAAGTTCTTGAACTTCGGGCGAAGAAGTCGCCCGAATCGCCCCCTCGGCTGATCCCTGAGGTTGATGGCGCGCCATCGCATATCCCCGCGCTGTGAAAACCATGTTACAATAAAAGGACCCAAAGTACTTCTTTCTGGCCTCCGGTGAACTCAAGACATGTCTCGGGGCAAGTTATAACCCATTTCAACTATTGTTCGGCAAATAAAAGAGTACCCCACCTACCCCTGGGGTACGAGTTGACCAAAATAGGTACGAGTTGACTAGGGGGTACGAGTTGACCAAAGAACGGGTACGAGTTGACCAAAAACAGGTACGAGTTGACTTAGGTACGAGTTGACCAGTTACCGGCTGATCAGAGTCTTCAACCGTCACAGCCTGGTATACCCTTTTTCAAAAGCAAGATCCACACATGCTCACTGATTGCGTAACTTCACAGAGTGCAACACTGCATGTGCTAAGCTGACGTACAGCGGTTTATGCTCAACCTGAGACGTAGCATGGGAAAAGGCTATGTCACATAAAAAAAAAAGCTCACAAGAAGATCTGACTTAGAAGAGAGGATAAGAAAAAAAAGGCGTAACAATAAGATCGTTTGAAAGCGCCAATAGAACTTGCAGGTAGACTGTCTCTGAGTGCAGGCTGGGAAAATTGGCGAATTAGGGCTCGGGCTGTTTCGTTTAACCCTTAAATGTGTATAATTTAAGCAAACAGTGTAGACTCTGATCAGAGGCCGTTTCCTGTGGCGTCTGACCTTGAACTACGTTGTTTTCAAAATCCAGTCTAGATCGATTCTACAGGCAACCATCTACACACCAGTTTGACCTCACGCTGATAAGAATAGCGCGGCTATAATTAACCCTTATCTTGCTGTTCTTGACAACCCCTATCTTTGCAAACAGTATAGATCCAGATCAGATGCTTCTGAAGAAGCCATCTGATCAGAATCTACACTGTTTGGCATTCATTTTATGAATTTGTGGCAATAAATTTCATCATGTGATTTGATTGGTTGATAGACAGAAATGAGTGTGGCTTAAATGAATATTCAGCAAGATAAGGATTAACTGATTTCTAGATCTTTTAAGCTAGTGATAAACACTTGGGCATTAGCAAGGAAAGTTACTGCGCTTTGTTCAGAATCAGAATCAGAATTGTTACTGGTGACACGTCAAATGACATTCATACACCAGGACCTGTGATATGGGAAGTTAGTCCCTAGCTCTAACCAAAGATGTAAACTTAGCTACACAATCCTCAGCACCTTCAGCCGTCAAAATAATAGAATCGGGAAGGGCATTCCAATCTCTAATGGTTCGGGGGAAAAACGATTCTTTATAAATATCCGTTCTTGCAGTAAGGGTCTGAAACGTCATTGAATGGTGTTTTCTACAATGCCTAGCTGGGGGAACAAGGTCATCTGTTGGAATGCTGGCAGCACCCTTTAGACCTTTGTATAAGAGTATGAGCCTACTGTCTCTTCTCCTTTTCTTTAGAGACTCCCATCTTAATTTTCCTAGAATTCCAGTCATGCTCCCAGTTTCAAAGCAATAATTTCCAGTTACAAATCTAGCAGCTCTATTCTGAACTTTTTCAATTTCTTCATTTAGGACCACTCCGCTTGGGTCCCAGATGCAACTACCATATTCCAAGATTGGGCGAACAAGTCCCCTGTATGCTGTTTCTTTCACATCCTGAGGACACTGATGAAGATTTCGCCTCAGGAAACCAAGTGTTCTATTCGCCTTTGTACACATATTGCTAATGTGTGTATTCCATCTCAAATCGTGAGTGATTGTCACACCAAGGTATTTAATGGAATTCACATTTTCGAGGACCGTTCCCTCTAAGGTGTAAGAAGCCTCAACTTTATTAGATCTCTTCCTTGTTATCTGCATAATATTGCATTTAACTGGTTGAAATCTCATGCCCCATTTTCTGGCCCAACATCCTAATCTATCTATGTCAGCCTGAAGTTTCAGTGAGTCATCTGTATCTCTAATTTCCCGGTAACAAACACAGTCATCTGCGAACAGTCTTATTTCTGAGTCAATATCAGTGGAAATATCATTGATGTACAGGGAGAACAATAGAGGACCAAGAACGGTCCCTTGTGGGACTCCAGACAAAACTGGCGCCCATACTGAAGATTCACCATTAACAACAACACGCTGTTTTCTGTAGCAAAGGAAGGAATCTATCCATTTAAGAGTCTTCCCACCAATTCCATAACCAAATAATTTGGATTTAAGTAGTTCATGAGGAGGGGTGTCAAAAGCCTTCTCAAAGTCGAGAATAAATGTGTCCACCTGCCCCCCTTTGTCCAGGATTTTTGCCCAATCATTAATAACCGTGCTCAACTGAGTTTCGCAACTATGCCTTTTCCTAAATGCATGTTGTCTGTCTGACAAAAGTTTATGTTCATCCAAGTGGGCCATGATGTTTGAGCAGACTATGTGTTCAAGCAATTTACATAGAACACAGGTCAGTGACACCGGGCGATAATTACGAGCAAGAGCCCTGTCCCCTTTTTTGAAAAGTGGACAGATGTTCGCTAGGAGCCATTCTTTGGGAATTTCACCCGTATCGAGAGATTGTTGGAAAAGATGAGCAAAAACTGGACCTAACTCGTTTGCTTTGCTAGTTCCTTCAGGACTCTAGGATGAAGCTCATCAGGCCCTAAAGCTTTAGAAGGGTTCAAGCCTTTAAGTAATTTGATCACTCCCGCAGAGGATACCTTGTTACCTTTTGTCAAGTGACAATCGACCAAAGAATTATGTGGTGCTGTAATAATTCACTACCAGGGGCATTGCCTGAACCGAAATATTATTATTACGCACAAGGAAACTCTATGTAAAAACTACTTTCTCCGGGATGGGAGGTTACTCTTAAAAGAAAAGATTTGTTCCCAAAGGGAAGAACAGCCTATATATATTATCTAATGAAGAATACTATATTTTGATGATGTTTGTTTATTGCAAACATTTTAAAATCATACATGCGTAATGGGCGATATGCGTATGAGTTATACATTTCCTTTTTTTTGAAATATATATCAAAGTTATTGTACACCACTCCCATTCTTTTCATGAAGGGTTTCTATCGTTTGGGTGGATGATATGTAGTGACAAGGTGAGCTTTTGTGATCACATTTTGTCCGTTTATCCTTCCGTAAACAATTTCTTCAAACGAAATTTCCTCCTAAACCACTATTGTCCCCACCCATCGGGGCTTGAAGAAACAGATGGGCTGTATGATGCTTCCACGCGGAGATGAAACCGACACGCACACGAGTATTTACCCCCCCAACAAACACACACACACATCCCTTGACCGTAATCAGTACAGCACACATTCTTTCGTCAAAAACTGACAAATGCCCTTCTTGAATCAGTGGAATGGAGAGACTGACCATAGAGAAGATTTCATGATCAATATCCACGAAAGAATCTTGCCGACCCTGCCAGGTATAGAACCCGCGTTCTCCTGGTCACCAGTCAGACGCGCATCCGACTGTGCTACTGGGGGCGACGAAGGAGATATGGAGTGGACAAGAAAGTCAAGGCTCAAAATCGTGACCTTAGTTTCTGAACTAAGTATAGTAATGAGTTCTGCAAATCAGCTCACACAGGCGAATATTTGACTTGTTTGTTGCTCTATGGGAATTACTTGCATCAGCATTGTTATGCATAAGAATTTACATTTCTGATTCCCACTTTCACCCCACTGTTGACCTAATAGTGCTATAAATATCTTAATAGGGCCCCGCACTGAAAGTGTGGGTGCCCTATAGTAATCACTCTGTCTGTCCGTCCACAAATTTCTGATAGGGCTGCCGGGGCCCTAGTCAGTTTCACTGACAGCTCTAGTTAATCTTCTTATAGAAGATTCTAGAAAACTGAGTCGAAGATTAATTTCACTTTTGTAAACAACATGTTTACAAGGAAAAGTACTTCAGAACCTTCCAGAAAGTTCAGGTTGGCATTATTTTTAGAAAATTACATCATCTTATTCCACAGCCCTGTGGAACATTCTAGAGAAATCTTAGGGTCTATAAAAGAGCTTGATTTTTCTCATTGAGTCAGACTTTGGAGTTTGAAGTTTGGGCTTAAAAGAAAAGTTATTTCTAAATTTTGTGTTGGATTGTTAAAGGATATTACTTTTCATTTTGGACTGTGAATTCCGTGGGATCAAAGAAAATAGATTCATTCAGGATATTTCATTCAGAGCTAAGTACATTTAATTTTCTTACTTCTACAGGTTAAAGTTAACTTGTAAATAAATACAGTCCAACCTGTATTAAGCAAGCACCTAAGGGATAACCAAAATGTGCTTGCTTAAGACAGGTGCTTGCTTAATACAGGTGAATTTTAATGTATTTGCCTTTTTCGGGAACTAAAAGCATGCTTGCTTAAGACAGGTTGCTTGCTTAATAGAGGTGGCCACTATGACAGGTTTTACGCTTTGGATGGCTGGAAACCTAGGTACTATTTGTGCGACCGATGGGGACTTTTTATCTGACTGCGTGTTAATGCATGACAAAGATTATTTCGTGTTGGTGTTGATTTACTATACAAAATTATTTCATTCACTTTAATGAAAATCTAACAAATGCGGCCCTGGCCCACTGGGGCTTGAAGAAACGGATGGGCTGCATGATGCTTCGACGCAGAGCTGTAACCGACCGCAGGAGAATATAGGCAGACCACTTAGAGGCAAAGTGGTGCGAGTCGGACCGTCCATGCTACTTAATCATATTGGTTTCATTCAGGGCTTGAGACGTCATTTCATTTTAGAGTCTTTAAAAGGTCCCACAAAGTTGGAATGACGTCTCCAAAATGACATATACAGTGTTGATGGGGACAAAAATCTGAAATCAAACAAACTATCAAAGGGTTCAGTTGATATGGAGCAGAAAAGAATTAAAGGCTCAAACTCATGACCTACAACTGTGACGTTTTATGAACGGACGGACATGGCAGGAGGAAGGTCATTCCAACAATCCCCTCTCCACCTCGCGGCAGGGGATTAACACACCCACAAAACCCTTACAGAATCAAACAGAACCAAAATATTATAGCACACAACCTGATGTAAAACCGCTTTTTCCTTGATGGGGGCTACTCTTTAAGGAAAGAATTTGCTCCCGGGGGAAGCAAATTCCTCGGAGCAAATTCTTTCCTTTAAGAACAGACAATATATAATATGTAATGGAGAACACAATTATTTAGGTGCTTTCTCTTTACTGCAAATATTTTACATTACGCACATGTGTAATGGGCGTTACTCCTATGAAAGATCCAAAACAAGAAACAAACAAACAAACAACCTTTTCGTATGCCACAACCGCTCGTGCCTAAATGACTTAATTGTATCTCAGTGACCTCACGTGCTGTTGTGAAAAGTGGGTAGACTCTCTTAAAGGGGCGCTTCAGCTATCAGAGAGGCACGTAATCAATGTGACTTCGTTTGTTTGTTTGATTTAAGGTTGAACGTCCCCGTCAACACTGTGAAGGTCATTTTGGAGACATTGCTTCCAATTTTGTGGGACTTTCACCCGACATTGAGATGAAATGACATCTCAAGTCCTGTCGCCCAATGAAACTGATAGGGTTTATAAGCATTGACGGTCCGACTCGTGGGCACCGCTGTGCCTGGGCAGGCTTAGATCCTCAAAGCGGTTTACCATTACTTGTGTGCAGTCAATTTCAGCCCATGCAGCCCATTTGTCTCTTCAAACCCCAATGGGCGGGGGCCAAAAAGGGAAAGAACTGTTAGCGCTAAAGAAGACTTCAAGATACTAATAGATCGGTATAAGCAAAGCGACAAGGTCAAATCAAACTGGTCAGCTCAGCTACATGTATTACATAAGTAAACTCAGTCTTAAGCTGCCCAAAGCTGACCAGACTGTGCGTATGTGCCGGCTGACAGATCTCTCGCAAATAGCCGAACCGGTATTGCCATGACGTGACTCATGCTTGCTGTTCAATGCTGGGATCATATTATTTCACTGCATCGGTTGCGAGTTCACATTTGTAATGCCTCGATGAGTCAACAGGGTCTGAACTTAAATATTTTTGCCACAAGCAAAATTTAGCTTGTTACAAAAATATCAACTAGCTAAAATGAAAATCCACTCTTTTTTTTTCAAAACCCCTTAAATTATAAGAGCAGAAATTTATTTACTGCCGAAGATCAAGGCTTTTTTCTCGTGTCCTGGCTTATGTATTTTATCGATGGCCTTGAATGTTATTGTGCATAATATGTGGTTGCTGTCTGCAGTCAGTTAGAGTTGTCTCTCTTAGTAAACTGTCAATCAACTGACAAGCTTCTCTTCAGACAATAGTGCAAAATCGGTCATTTTGAACTCAAAATTTCTCCATGTCATTTTGATATTTTCAAAAAAAAAAAAAAAAAAATTATTTTGATATAATGTAATCATTTGTCTTTCGTTCTTTAATAATTTTAATGTGAAGTATAATCGGACAAATGAGAAACAAATAATCAAAGGTGATATCTGTCAGCGAAATTTAACGGGTTTCGCACGCTGTTATTGGCTTCATTTAAACTAAAAATTTCTCCATGTCATTTTGATATTTTCAAAAAAATAAAATTATTTTGATATAATATAATCATTTGTCTTTCATTCTTTAATAATTTTAATGTGAAGTATTATCGCACAAATAAAAACAAATAATCAAAGGTGATAAGTGTCAGCGAAATTTTGACGGGTTTTGGCCGCCATTATTGGCCTCTGATACATCGCTTCAGCGACACATCTCCCGGCATATTATTGTCGTCTGTATTATGGTTTTGATTTTTTACCGACAAATGGACATTTTTTGCACTCGCGAAAATTTTCTTGTACAAATATTTTGTCCTCGCCTTTGAAATTCTCACTCGCATTTAGCGTAAATGCGAGCTTAATTTCGGACCCTGGTCAAGTCTTTTCTGAAAGGAAAGAATTTGCTCCCGGGAGCAAATGCGCCATAAAGTGTAAATAGGTTATCTCATCTTCGCCGTAGTCAGCTGTTTAGCGACGGCGTCAAATTCGTTTTTTTGCAGGTGAACATTTTAAACGCCACGTTTCTAGGTCCCTTAGCTTATTTACCAATGATGCCTCATTCCCTGAAAAGAAATGGACACGTTCCTGTGCTCCACAGAAAACCAGAGTTGTCCCTTTCATTGTTCGAACACGAGACTGTCTCAATAACACTGAAAAAGAATGGGATATGTTGGCACATGGTCATTGCCTGGTGGGTAAGAGTGCCGACTCATAATCATTAGATCTCTCATCACTGTGGTTCGAGCCTTGCTCGGGTCATATGTGAGAGGCTATGTTCTGCAACTGAAGGTCGTGTTTTTTTGTTTTTTTTTGTGTGTTTTCTGCTTTATCACGAACCGGGACTTGGACCCAATATATCATTTTGTAATCAGAGCAACAAGACATCGGCGACGGCGCTGCGTATAGACGTATTGCCGCTGTCGAGGTATCCTGGATGCTACTGTGTCTAAAATCTTTAAAAGGCGGAAGGCAGCGTGACATCGGCGTCGGCGCTGCATGGAGACGTCTCAATAACGCGTATGTTTGTGTTTACAAACTATTGAAGGTCATGTTTGAGATTAATACATGTAGGCAAAATACGCTAACATTTGATAGATGTGAAGTTTTCTTCTGTCTGCCCATGCATCCGTCTGGTTGTCCATCCGTCTTTCGTTCAACATTTTACACTGGGTGTCTTGTCATCGCAACTCCTCCTACAGTTTTATACCAGTCATTTTGAAACTTTGCATTTGTTTTCTCCATGGCAAGATGATGTGCATGTGGTTTGGACATGATTCTCCAATCAATTTTTGTCACTTTTTCCACATCATTTTTAACCTTCAATTGATATAGAGTAAGTACCTCTTGTCATCGCAACTTCTCTTACAGTTTTATACCAACCATTTTGAAACATTGTATGTGTTTTTGCCATCATATGAGGATAAGCATGTGGTTTGGATATAAATCTTACCGGGTAGTTGAATTTTTGCTACTTTTTCCACATTGTGGACTAAGTCGTTTTTAACCATCAATTGATAGACAGTAGGTGCCTCTTGTCATCGCAACTCCTCGTACAGTTTTATACCAATTATTTTGAAACTTCACAGGTTTTCTACATGGAATGAGGATGTGCATTTTGTTTGGATATAAATCTTGGATCAATTTTTGTAATTTTTTCACATTGTGAACTTAGTCTTTTTTAACCTTCAATTGATAGGCAGTAGGCTCCTTCCTCTTACAGTTTTATACCGGTCATTTTGAAACTTTGCCTGTGTTTTCTCCATTATGAGGATGTGCATGTGGTTTGGATAATTCTTTTATGAATTTGACTACTTTTTGCATATATATGAACTTAGTCAGTTTCTTACCTCAGATATATGGACTATGGATAAACTTAGTCAGTTTCTTACCTCAGATATATGGACTATGGATACCTCTTAAAGTCCTATATTCATTACTTCTGCCTTAAAAAAACATTTATATTTTGAGGTGGGGAGGGCAGGTGCAACATCAACTTCACCAAAGTTGAATCTATATTTTTCCTTTATTTTATCAGTTTATGGAATATTTGGATGAAACTTCTTCAAATTTTGTATATACATTGGTATTGGGTGTGTGTGGTTAGTGTTTGTTAATGAGCAAATAGGTTAACATTTGAATGGGGTTATGGGTATAAACAATTCCCATTGAATGGTTTTTGGACACCTATTCCTTTACTAAACGGAATACAGTGTATATGGATGAAACTTTACAGATACAGAGTAATTGATAAGGGTCGTATCGTCGTAAATACGACTCTAAAATCGAGCAAATACGCCTATAAATGAAAAAGAAGTCGTACCAAATACGACCGTCAAATTGGCGATATGCCAATGTCGTTCTATTGCGGTCGTATCGGCAATGAAAAAAAACGTGACACCTGACAAAAAGCAATCGAAATCGCGGTAATTTGCGCCGCATCATATTCTTCAACAAAAACTGTTCCAATCTTCAAGCACGATTCGAAATTTATCCATTCATGAATGATGGCAATTGTTTTAATTACGCTGAAACACTTCAACCTTACCTTTTGACGAATTTTGGTTGTTAACAATGGTTTTTGGACTCTTATTTCTTTACTTTACCCTTATCTTGCTGAATATTCATTTAAGCCACACCCATTTCTCTCTATCATCCAATCAAATTACTTGATGTAATTTATTGCTACAATTTCATAAACTGAATGCCAAACAGTGTAGATCCAGATCAGATGTTTGGGATTGTTAATGGGCCCATACTGACATGCAGTGGTGGGTTATCATGCAGTGTTAGTGATGCTTTTATTCCAAATTGTGAATTTAGCCACTTTTCACCCTCAGTATATAGACAGTGGGTATCTCAAGAGCACAACTTCTCATTGCTCATGCTATTTTATACCAATTTTTCTGAAACTTTGCACAAATCAGTTAGTTGATGTCTTATCTGCCCCCACTCCCCCACAACAGTTTTAACCTATTTTGTACCGAAACCCCCAAAACAGGTAGTTGGCAAACAGTGCAGGCCAAGATCAGACGCCGCAGAATGCGGCGTCTGATCAAGGCCTACACCGTTTGCAAAAAGTAAAACTATTTTCCAAATAGATTTTGAAGAAAACACAATCTGACACCCTTAAATTTTGAAATGGACTCTTGCTATTATACAAGGAGGAAGATTCCATTTGGTACAAAAAGGGTAAAATATTACAGAATTTTTTATCCAACATACATGCATATTAAAGATTAGAATATACATGTGCTTCGGATATAAGTGCTATATTTATGTCTTCTACTTGTACCTGAAATAAACATTACTTTTTGGTGGGTTGGGATCAGGTGCGACATCAGCATCACAGATGTTTTGTCTATATTTATCCCCACGCTTTTAAAAAAAGCGTTCAGGGATATTGTGAACGCCTCCGACTGTCCCTCCGTCATGCTATCTCCTCCTTAACCACTGGTCGGAATGCAACCATATTTGCTACATGACTTCCTTACATGGTGAGGCCATGCAAGAGGTATGTTATAATTGGCTCCGCCCAAAGGGGCCATCTCAAGGGGTCAAAAAGTCACGCTACACTGTAAAAGTCACACTATCGCCCTAGCGCCTACATTTCTTCACCGATTTCACTATAACTTCACACAAATGTTCCTTATGACAATATCTCGAGCAAGTTTGACTTTGAAGGTCTTGGCCTCAAGGTCAAGGTCACTGTGGCTATTTTTAGAAAAACATTGTCATCTCTCTAGCACCTATATTTGTCCACCGATTTCAATATAACTTCACACAAATGTTCCTCATGACAATATTTTGAGCGAGTTCGACTTTGAAGGTCGTGGCCTCAAGGTCAAGGTCACTGTGGCTATTTTTAAAAGAGCTTTGTAATCGCTCTAGCGCCTACATTTCTTTACCAATTTCAATATAATTTCACACAAATGTTCCTTTCGACTATATCTTGAATGTGTTTGACTTTCAAGGTCACTGTGGCTATTTTTAGAAAAGCTTTGTCATCGCTCTAGCACCTACACTTCTTGTCCGATTTCAATCTAAATTCACACACATGTTCCTTATGACAATATCTTGAGCGAGTTCGACTTTCAAGGTCAAGGTCACTGTGCCTTTTTTAAGAAAAACTTTGTCATCGCTCTAGGGCCTACATTTCTTGTCCGATTTCAATGTAACTTCACACAAATGTTCCTTTATATGGCAATATCTTGTTATATTTTTTATTAAATTATATATTTATTTTTTGCTTGTGTAGGAGGGAATTCTAGCAAAAGTCCAAAGAAGAAGTACACCTTGTCGGCTGATGCACCAGTATTTGTACCAAAGTTTGCTATGCAACAGCAATATTACCAGGTATGTTATTTGTAGTCAGTAAGGCTGGCACGATTTATCGGAAAATCGATTAATCAATTGTTTATTCATCACAAATGATTATTGTTACTAATTTGCTTGTAACCGCTAATTTGATAAGTACAATTTACTACCAAAAGTTGTGCCTAAAATAGCTGTATGAGTGGCAAACAGTGGAGATCCTGATGAGATGCCGCGTTCTCCGGCATCTCATCTGAATCTACACTGTTTGCTCAGACCTGTCTGTTCAAATATACATATGTCATGCTCAGACAGAAAGCCAAACAGGTAAAATTATGGCAAAATCTTGAGTATTACTAATCGATTATCAATCACAATGGCAGGAATGATAATTGATTATCTTTTTAGCTCCAATTAGTCAGCCCTAGTAGTCAGTCTTGCATATGAAGGATGATGTGCCATGCAAAGTGTTTTAGGCCCCCCAAAAAATACTGTTCTTGTTTCTGTTAACATTTTAGGACTTATTATTAATATAGTTTTATTCAAATGCCTCGTCAAGTTGATTCAACTGAGTAAACACCACATGCATTTTTAAAATAAGTTCATGCTTATGACCCACAAAGAGGGATGACCCTTCGTAAAATGACAAATCATTATCATTATTTCGAGATAAGAGAAAAGTCTCCCAAAAATATCCCTAATTATTTTTATTCTTGAGCTATAGGAAGTTTTCTCGGCCCCCGCCCTTTGGGGCTTGTAGAAATAGATAGGCTGCATGATGCTTCCACACAGCAGAAACCGACCTTACACAAGTAATGGTAAACAGCTTATTGGATTTAAGCCTGCCCGGGCAAAGCGGTGTGAGTCGGACAGTCCATGCTTATAAACTTAATGGTTTCATTGGGCGACAGGGATTGAGACGTCATTTCATTTCCGTGTGGGGTAAAAGTCCAACAAAACTGGAAGCAATGTCTCCAAAATGACTTTTACACAGTGTTGACGGGGACATTAAACCTCAAATCAAACTAACTTAAATGGGAAGAATTTACTACCTGATGTTGTGTCTAGAATAGTTGGGATGTGTGGCAACAGGTTAGATCCTGATGAGACGTCACAGAATGCGGCATCTCATCGGGGTCTACACTATTTGCTCAGGCCTGTCTGTCCAAATACATATGGGCCCCGTCAAGCGATTTTGGTACTTATCGCCTATGCGAGCAGCGAAGGTTCAGGCGAGCCTGCGCATCCGCGCAGTCTCGTCAGAACCTTCTCTGCTCGCTCATACAAGCAGTGAATCAAGAGGAACCTTCCGACAGAACACCATATCCCTGGCCCCTCTGAATGGCTGGGCATGCACAGTTAAAATTTGTCATGACGGAATGCTCGAAGACACAAATTCGCTTGGTGGGGCTCATTAATGGTAAATACGGTAACAAAGATAATTAAGAGATTAAATTCTGTTTTGTGTTGTCAAAAGTACATGTTGTGGGTATTTGTTAGAATTGCCACATTGTTTTAATGTAGATAAGAAGAAATATCCCTAAGTTGCAGTGGTTTCATTAAGAGGCGGGAGGTGGGGATTTCCTCCTTCTACTTGGGCATTATCCCCCTGCTTCTTTTGATAAATTTGTATACGGCTAATAAAGGAAACATACAAAACCTCACCCGCCTACTTTTCCTTGACACCTGGATGCCAAAAAAGTTATCGAAACCCCTGAAGTTTTCCTTGTAATACCTTGATAACTGGAACTATGCTAGGGACTCTAGAAGGAGTTTGAGTCACATTTGGTATAGGAGCGATTGGTGCTCAAGACATTACAGGGCTCTGTCATTCGGAACTTCGGCCCCCGCCCGTAGGGGCTTGAAGAAATATATGAGCTGCATGATGCTTCCACGTAGAGCTGAATACGGCCCGCACACTAGTACTGGTAAACCGCTTAGTGGGTCTAAGCCTGTCCAGGAACCGCGGTGCAAGGCGGACCGTCCATGCTAATAACCCTATTGAGTTCATTGGGCGACAGGGCTTGAGATGTCATTTCATCTCAATGTCGGGTAAAAGTCCCACAAAATTGGAAGCAACGTCTCCAAAATGACCTTTACAGTGTTGATGGGAACGTTAAACCTCAAATCAAACAAATAAACATTCGGAACTTGGAGAAATAGATTGGGCAGCATGATGCTTTCATGCAGAGCTGAAACCGACCACACATAAGTACTGGTAAGCCACTTAGATGGTCTAAGCTTGGGTTCAGTTGTTTTTAATTACAACTGATAATCAATTGAAACGTCCTGTCTGATTTTTTTGATGATCAATTATGAAAAATCGTATAGTTGAACAACTCTTTCATGTGTTATATTCATAGAATTACATTTGGGTACACCAACTGACTGGTGATCAGGAGGTCAAAGGTCAAAAACATCCTTTGCGATTGATGATCTGTGACTCCAGAAGAGCAGATGTCAGTTTCTGGCAAAAGAATACATTGTATGCACTTTGCTGTATGCACTTTGCTGTATAACTGCTTATATTTAACTCTTACCCTGCTGTTCATAGCAAACCCTGCCTTTGCAAACAGTGTAGATCAAGATCAGATGGCCATCTGATCAGGATCTACACTGTTTGTCATGCAGTTTGTCATGCAGTTTGTGAATTGAACAACTACATGATGTCAATTAGTTTGAGCAATGGATGTGTCTAGATCAGTTTATTCAGCAGGATAAGGGTTAAGAATGCCCATAGGTAAACTGACTGACCCAACATGAGCTTAATAGTGTTGACTGGGCCTTAAACTCCGTACCAAATATTTTGATGCATGTTATTTCTTTTGCAGCCACCGCCACCTACAAATTATGTTCAGGATGCTTTTGCTCCTCAGGTAAGTTACATGTTAACCCGCGGGCCCCTACCCATCGGGGCTTGGAGAAATAGATTTGGCTACATGATTCCTTCATGCTCATATGGGCTTGGAAAAATAGATTGGACTACATGATTCATCCATGCAGAGCTAAAACCCAGTGCACATGAGTACTGGTAAACCACTTAGAGGGTCTGAGCCTTCCCAAGCAAATTGATGCCAGTTGGACCACCCCTACACATAAACTCTTTATAGCCCCGCTTTGAAAAAGTGGGGCTATATTGGATTTGCCATGTCCTTCTGTCATTCCGTGATTCCGTTAATTTGTGTTGGCTCCATAACTTTGTATCTGCTTAACATATTTTCATGAAACTTCACACAAATGTTAAACACCATAAGACAATGTGCAGAGCGAAGGAATTATAACTGTGGATTGCCTACTTTTGGAGTTATTGCCCTTTGAACATTGAAAAATGGCAATTTTAATTGTGTCCGCTTCATAACTCGAAAACCGTTTGAGATATTTTTAGGAAACTTCACACAAATGTTAAGCACTATGAGACGATGTGCAGAGCGCAGGAACCATAACTCTGCATTGCTTATTTTTGGAGTTATTGCCCTTTGAACATTGAAAAATGGCAATTTTAACAGTGTCCGCTTCATAACTCGAAAACCGTTTGAGATAATTTCATGAAACTTCACACAAATGTTAAGCACTATGAGACAATGTGCAGAGCGCAAGAACCATAACTCTGGTTTTCGTATTTTCTGTGTGTCTGTCTGTGTCTGTTAACAATTTTCGTGTCCGCTCCATAACTTTAAAACCCATTCACATATTTTCATGAAACTTCACACAAACATTAAACACCATGAGATGGTGTGCAGAGTGCAGGAACCATAACTCTGGATTGCCTAATTTTTGAGTTATTTCCCTTTGAATATTGAAAAATATCAATTTTAGCCGTCTTTGCTCGATAACTCAAAAACCGTTTGAGATAATTTTATGAAACTTCACACAAATGTAAAGCACCATATTACGTGTGCAGAGCGCAGGAACCCAAACTCTGGATTGTCTACTTTTTCAGTTATAGGCTTTTGAATATTAAAAAATGGCAATTTTAACTATGTCCGCTCCATAACCGTTTCTGATATTTTCATGAAACTTCAAATAAATGAAAAGCACCTTGAGATGATGTGCAGAGTGCAGGAACCATAACTCTGGTTTGCCTACTTTAGGAGTTATTGCCCTTTGAACATTTAAAAAGGCAATTTTGACTGTGTCGGCTCCATAACTCACAAACCATTTGAGATATTTTCATGACACTTCACACAAGTGTAAAGCACCATGAGACAATGTGCAGAGCGCAGGAACCCTGACTCTGATTTGCCTACTTTAGGAGTTATTACCCTTTGAACATTGAAAAATGGAAGATGAAATTTAGTATAAACATGGACATTCTGGTAATGTATCATGCTCATTGAAATGAGGGACAAGGGCTCACAACTCTTAGAGTTTTTCCAGATAATGTAAAATTTTCAACAGTTATTTCTTGTTCATAACTGTTTTCTCTGCAGCTTAAATAACTTTCTTCTCTGACAGCGCTGAAGCGGGGCTATAGTCAGATCCTCTGACAGCTCTAGTTTGGTTTGCTTGGGTGACAGGGCTTGGGATGTCATTTCATCTCAAATTCAGGTAAAGGTCCCACAAAATTGGAAGTAACTTGTTAACTCTTCAAGCACTGCAGAACTTTCTGAAGAAGATAATGTGTGACATTGCATGTGAATCGTCTGGCCAGCATATTATTAACATCTAGTGTCAAGCCTTAATTTTTCCAGAGAATTAAGGTGTGATATTGCTTGTGAATTATCTGGCCAGCAGACTATTAACATCTAATGTTAAGCCTTAATTTTTCCAGAGAAATAAGGTGTGATATTGCTTGTGAATTATCTGGCCAGCAGACTATTAACATCTAATGTTAAGCCTTAATTTTTCCAGAGAAATAAGGTGTGATATTGCTTGTGAATTATCTGGCCAGCAGACTATTAACATCTAATGTTAAGCCTTAATTTTTAGCTCACCTGAGCACGAAGTGCTCAAGGTGAGCTTTTGGGATCGGTCTTTGTCCGTCGTCCGTGCGTCCGTCGTCAACTTTTGCTTTAAACAACTTCTTCTCCAAAACTGCTGGACAGATTTTGATCTAATTTCACAGGAATGCTCCTTGGGTGATCCTCTACCAAAATTGCTCAAACGGTTCCGCTCGGGTGAACAAGATGGCCGCCAGAGCTAAAAATAGAAAAATCTTTCAACGACTTCTCCTGCTTAACCAGTGGATGGATTTTGAAATTATTTCACAGGAATATTCCTTGGATGACCTTCTACCAAAATTGCTCAAACCGTTCCGCTCGGGTGAACAAAATGGCCGCCAGAGCGAAAAATAGAAAAACCTTTTAACGACTTCTTCTCCTTAACCAGTGGATGGATTTTGAAATTATTGCACAGGAATGTTCCTTGGGTGACCCTCTACTAAAATTGCTCAAATCGTTCCGCTCGGGTGTACAAAATGGCCACCAGAGCTAAAAATAGAAAAACCTTTAAAGGACTTCTTTTCCTTAACCAATGGATGGATTTCAAAATTACTTCACAGGAATGTTCCTTGGTTGACCCTCTACCAAATTTGCTCAAACCGTTCCGCTCGGGTGAACAAGATGGCCGCCAGAGCTAAAAATAGAAAAACCTTTAAACGTCTTCTTCTCCTTAAGTAGTGGATGGATTTTGAAATTACTTCACAGGAATGTTCCTTGGGTGACCCTCTACCAAAATTGCTCAAACCGGTCCCGCTCGGGTGAGTAAGATGGCCGCCAGAGCTAAAAATAGAAAAACCTTTAAACGACTTCTTCTCCTTAACTAGTGGATGGATTTTGAAATTACTTCACAGGAATGTTCCTTGGGTGACCCTCTACCAAAATTGCTCAAACCGTCCGCTCGGGTGAACAAGATGGCCGCCAGAGTTAAAAATAGAAAAACCTTTAAATGACTTCTTCTCCTTAACCAGTGGATGGATTTTGAAATTATTTCACTGGAATGTTCCTTGGGTGACCCTCTACCAAAATTGTTCAAACCGTTCCACTCGGGTGAACCAAATGGCCACCAGAGCTACAAATAGAAAAACCTTTAAAGGACTTCTTCTCCTTAACCAATGGCTGAATTTCGAAATTACTTCACCGGACTGTTCCTTGGGTGACCCTCTACCAAATTTGCTCAAACCGTTACGCTCAGGTGAACAAAATGGCCACCAGAGCTAAAAATAGAAAAACCTTTAAAGGACTTCTTCTCCTTAACTAGTGGATGGATTTTGAAATTACTTCACAGGAATGTTCCTTGGTTGACCCTCTACCAAAATTGCTCAAACCATTCTGCTCGGGTGAGCAAGATGGCCGCCAGAGCTAAACATAGAATAACCTTTAAACGACTCTTTCTCCTTAACCAGTGGATGGATTTTGAAATTACTTCACAGGTATGTTCCTTGGGTGACCCTCTACCAAAAATGCTCAAACCGTTCCGCTCGGGTGAACATGATGGCCACCAGAGCTTAAAATAGAAAAACCTTTAAACAACTTCTTCTCCTTAACCTGTGGATGGATTTTGAAATTACTTCACAGGAATGTTCCTTGGGTGAACCTCTCCCAAAATTGCTCAAACCGTTCTGCTCGGGTGAACAAAATGGCCGCCAGAGCTAAAAATAGAAAAACCTTTAAACGACTTCTTCTCCTTAACCAATGGCTGGATTTCGAAATTACTATACAGGAATGTTCCTTTGGTGAAACTCTAACAAAATTGCTCAAACCATTCCGCTCGGGTGAACAAAATGGCCGCCAGAGCTAAAAATAGAACACCTTTAAAGGACTTCTTCTCCTTAACCAATGGATAGATTTCAAAATTACTTCACAGGAATGTTCCTTGGGTGACCCTCTACTAAACTTGCTCAAACCATTCTGCTCGGGTGAACAAGATGGCCGCCAGAGCTAAAAGTAGAAAAACCTTTAACAGACTTCTTCTCCTTAACTAGTGGATGGATTTTGAAATTACTTCACAGGAATATTGCTTGGGGGACCCTCTACCAAAATTGCTCAAACCGTTACACTCGGGTGAACAAGATGGCCGACACAGCTTAAAATAGAAAAACCTTTAAACAACTTCTTCTCCTTAACTAGTGGATGGATTTTGAAATTACTTCACAGGAATGTTCCTTGGGTGACCCTCTACCAAAATTGCTCAAACCGTTCTGCTTGGGTGAACAAAATGGCCACCAGAGCTAAAAATAGAAAAACCTTTAAATGTCTTCTTCTCCTTAACCAGTGGATGGATTTGAAATTATTTCACAGGAATGTCCGTTTGGTGACCCTCTACCAAAATTGCTCATACTGTTCCGCTCGGGTGAACAAAATGGCCACCAGAGCTTCTCCTGCTTAACCAGTGGATGGATTGATAGCCCTGGGGCCAAAAACGGCCCTGTCCCGGGGCCCACTGGTTTTACATAGGCTTATATAGGGAAAACCTTTAAAAATCTTCTTGTCTGAAACCAGAAGGCCCAGGTCTTTGATATTTGGTATGTAGCTTCGTCTAGTGGACCGCTACCAAGATTGTTCAAATTATAGCCCTGGTGCCAAAAACAGCCCCACCCCCGGGGCCCACTGGTTTTACATGGGCTTATATATGGAAAACCTTTAAAAATCTTCTTGTCTGAAACCAGAAGGCCCAGGTCTTTGATATTTGGTATGAAGCTTCATCTAGTGGACCTCTACCAAGCTTGTTCAAATTATAGCCCTGGGGCCAAAACCGGCCCCGCCCTGGGGCCCACTGGTTTTACATAGGCTTATATTGGGAAAACCTTTAAAAATCTTCTTGTCTGAAACCAGAAAGCCCAGGTCTTTGATATTTGGTAAGTAGCTTCGTCAAGAAGACCGCTACCAAGATTGTTCAAATTATAGCCCTGGGGCCAAAAACGCCGCCGCGCCAGGGCCCACTGGTTTTACATAGGCTTTTATAGGGAAAACCTTTAAAAATCTTCTCGTCTGAAACCAGAAGGCCCAGGTCTTTGATATTTGGTATGAAGCGTCATCTAGTGGACCTCTAGCAAGATTGTTCTAATTATAGCCTTTGTTGATGTTTGGTATGAAACTTCACCTTTAAGACCTCCCTCAACATTATGCACATTAAAGCCCTTGGGCCAATAATGGCCCTCCCTGGGGCCCACTTGTTACACTATGGATCAGGTGAGCGATCCAGGGCCATCATGGCCCTCTTGTTCCAGATATTGCTTGTGAATTATCTGGCCAGCAGACTTTTAACATCTAATGTTAAGCATTAATTTTTCCAGAGAAATAAGGTGTGATATTTCTTGTGAATTATCTGGCTAGCAGACTATTAACATCTAATGTTAAGCCTTAATTTTTCCAGATATTGCTTTTGAATTATCTGGCCAGCAGACTTTTAACATCTAATGTTAAATAGTAGAAGTAAAACAAAGATCAGGAATCAATACAATTAACTTACTCCACCCACCAAAGACACCAAAGGGAAAGAAATACAAACATTAAGCGACCAAACCATAATGGAAACCTAAACAAAGGAAGGCCATAAGGACAGTTACTTTCCCACAAAATGGCCATATGGCCATCCAAAATTAAAAGACACAAGTGATACACACAGTAAGTAACAAACAACAACATAAATAAATGACCTATATAGCTTTGACGGGGACTTTAAACCTTAAATCAAACAAAACAGAACAAACAAACGTTTTGTTAAAGCTTGGATGACATTTAATATGGCAAATATACTAATATTTTTGCAGAAAAAATGTGAGCAGCAAAAGCTGTTCGCCTTTGTTTTCAGCAAAAATATCACTGAATTTCATATTGTACAGTTTACATTATGACTACTAACAAGCTTGTTAAGTTAACGATGCTTTTAACAACTGGGCCCTGAATTATACAATATACAGTAGAACTTTGATGGCTCGAACACGGATGGCTCGAACACTGATGGCTCGAACACGGATGGCTCGTTTACCATGACTGAGTCTAACCCATTATTGAGCCCCTAGAGAAATCCTGCACATAAGAAATAGTGGGGATAATTTAAGTGATTTTCGCTTTTTTTTGCTTGCAAATGTATGCTGTGTGTACTCATTAGAATGAGGCGATTCTAATGAGTACACACAACATACATTTTCATTATAGAACACAGAAAAGATGTCAAAAAGGATCTATTTATGCCTCCTGGCAGTAACCCTAAGTGGCTCGAACTACTCCTGTCTCGAGCAGGTTTTCGAGGTCCCGAAGGTGTTCGAGCCACTGAAGTTTGACTGTATTCCTAAATTAATTCTTTCTCTACAGGGTCATACAAATGACTACAACCGACTTGTAAGCATTCCGGCATCTGCCAACAGCGGTGTGACAACGTCCGGTACAGATAATCCAGTTGATTTGTTCAGGAACGCGGTCATCACACTCACGACAAAAGGCAATGTGGAGGAGTACATAAAACCCATCGTCGACATTCTGAAGAGAGGCATTACAGATATGGCTGTTCTCAACGAAATCATAGAGATTCTCTATGAGCATGTAGGTTGTCATTTAACCCTTCTCTTGCTGAATATTCATTTTAGCCACACCCATCTCTGACCCTGAACCAATCAGATTGCTTGATGTTATTTATTCCTACAAATTCATAAACTGAATGTCAAACAGTGTAGATCCTGATCAGATGGCTTCTTCAGAAGCCATCTGATCTGCATCTACGCTGTTTGCAAAGATAGGGGTTGTCGTGAACCACAAGATAAGGGTTAAGAGCCTGTCATGATAAATTATTTTCAAATTTTAAGGAGAATTGTTCCAACAGGCATAATTTCTGCCATTTTTGTTGCACCTGCTTAAAGCATTGCACAGTATAGGAGTCTGATTTTCAGTCCATTCCTCCATCCATTTGTCAATCCATTAACATTCCCGACACTCTTAGCTTGCATTTAGGGATGGTAACTTTTATACAAGCATCCATGTTTCACCTTGACCTACATTACAATGTCATGGGGTTCGTTTGACTTTGCACCTCCACAGGCGTGACATAGCCTTCGGCAGAATTCTTGTTCACAAGGAAGACCTGAAGGAACTTCATTTTATCTTTCCTGCATAGTGACTCAATCAAGAATGACACAGGCATGACATAGCCTTCGGCAGAATTCTTGTTCACAAGGAAGACATGAAGGAACTTCATTTTATCTTTCCTGCATAGTGACTCAATCAAGAATGACACAGGCATGACATAGCCTTTGGCAGAATTCTTGTTCACAAGGAAGACATAAGGAACTTCATTTTATCTTTCCTGCATAGTGACTCAATCAAGAATGACACAGGCATGACGAAGCCTTCGGCAGAATTCTTGTTCACAAGGAAGACCTGAAGGAACTTCATTTTATCTTTCCTGCATAGTGACTCAATCAAGAATGACACAGGCATGACATAGCCTTTGGCAGAATTCTTGTTCACAAGGAAGACATGAAGGAAGTTCATTTTATCTTTCCTGCATAGTGACTCAATCAAGAATGACACAGGCATGACATTGCCTTTGGCAGAATTCTTGTTCACAAGGAAGACATGAAGGAACTTCTAATATCTTTCCTACATAGTGACTCAATCAAGAATGACACAGGCATGACATAGCCTTTGGCAGAATTCTTGTTCACAAGGAAGACATGAAGGAACTTCATTTTATCTTTCCTGCATAGTGACTCAATCAAGAATGACACAGGCATGACATAGCCTTTGGCAGAATTCTTGTTCACAAGGAAGACCTGAAGGAACTTCATTTTATCTTTCCTGCATAGTGACTCAATCAAGAATGACACAGGCATGACATAGCCTTTGGCAGAATTCTTGTTCACAAGGAAGACATGAAGGAACTTCATTTTATCTTTCCTGCATAGTGACTCAATCAAGAATGACACAGGCATGACATAGCCTTTGGCAGAATTCTTGTTCACAAGGAAGACATAAGGAACTTCATTTTATCTTTCCTGCATAGTGACTCAATCAAGAATGACACAGGCATGACGAAGCCTTCGGCAGAATTCTTGTTCACAAGGAAGACATGAAGGAACTTCATTTTATCTTTCCTGCATAGTGACTCAATCAAGAATGACACAGGCATGACATAGCCTTTGGCAGAATTCTTGTTCACAAGGAAGACATGAAGGAAGTTCATTTTATCTTTCCTGCATAGTGACTCAATCAAGAATGACACAGGCATGACATTGCCTTTGGCAGAATTCTTGTTCACAAGGAAGACATGAAGGAACTTCTAATATCTTTCCTACATAGTGACTCAATCAAGAATGACACAGGCATGACATAGCCTTTGGCAGAATTCTTGTTCACGAGGAAGACATGAAGGAACTTCATTTTATCTTTCCTGCATAGTGACTCAATCAAGAATGACACAGGCATGACATAGCCTTTGGCAGAATTCTTGTTCACAAGGAAGACATGAAGGAACTTCATTTTATCTTTCCTGCATAGTGACTCAATCAAGAATGACACAGGCATGACATAGCCTTTGGCAGAATTCTTGTTCACAAGGAAGACATAAGGAACTTCATTTTATCTTTCCTGCATAGTGACTCAATCAAGAATGACACAGGCATGACATTGCCTTTGGCAGAATTTTTGTTCACGAGGAAGACATGAAGGAACTTCATTTTATCTTTCCTGCATAGTGACTCAATCAAGAATGACACAGGCATGACATAGCCTTTGGCAGAATTCTTGTTCACAAGGAAGACATGAAGGAACTTCATTTTATCTTTCCTGCATAGTGACTCAATCAAGAATGAGGTCTATTCTTGAAGGCAAGACTTTGCTCCCTATAAGAGTAGACCCTAATTTTACAAGGGAGGCAAAATATTTTTCAAAAGATGCCTGCCCTGAAGTTGTATCTGTTATTAATTTAACTTCGATAAAAATAACTGAAAACTATCTAAATATGCTTTAAAAAGCAGAATTAGTCTTAACCCTTATCTTGCTGTTCACGACAACCCCTATCTTTGCAAACAGTGTAGATCCAGATCAGATGGCTTAAGAAGAAGCCATCTGATCAGGATCTACACTGTTTGGCATTCAGTTTATGAATTTGTAGCAATAAATTACATCAAGTAATTTGATTGGTTGATAGACAGAAATGGGTGTGGCTTAAATGAATATTCAGCAAGATAAGGGTTAATTTTGGCTGATCTTAGTACAGAGGACCTTCTTTATAACGACAGTATTTGTTCCCTGTCATTTTGCCATTATAAAGAATTTGCCATTATAAAGAACCCCAATAAGGAATAGGATAGGTAATAAAGAGCCTTTTACTCTTAATTACTCTTAAGAAACAACAAACCGCCCATGCTTATAAACCCTATTGGTTTCATTGGGCGGCAGGGGCTTAGATGTCATTTCATCTCAACGTTGGGTAAAAGTCCCACAAAATTGAAAGCAGCGTCTTCAAAATGACCTTTACAGTGTTGACGGGGACGTTAAACCTCAAATCAAACAAACAAAAACTCTAAGAAACTAATTGTTAGAATTGCCTCACATCTTCTGATTCTGTATCACAATCTTTTAAACTGAGGCTACCTATTAGCATATGCCTAACAAAAATAAGCCATGTGTAAAATGATGATGTCACTGACATGCTGAACGTAATATCAAATTTCCGAATTATTTAGGTTTGAAGATGTAAAAGATGTATATAAATAATTTTTTTTTAAAATTTTACTAATATAGTACTGTACTTTGATCTTCTGCAGTGTATCACATCTAGTGAATGTTCCCAGATCTTATGAATCACATTGTGTCATGAGTGAGTGAGTGTTTGAGTTTTACGTCCCACCAACAGCTAAGGTCATACAGAGACGGGGCCTCGGTTTAGACTCATCCGAAAGTGCATTTTGTAGTATTGATCGGGAAACATCCAATCAACATGATTAAACTAATATAGTTGAATGTCGATGGCTCAAACCCCTTTTGGACCATGAAAATTTGTTTGAGGCAGTGCTAGTTCAAGCCACAGAGGGTTGCTTGTAGTGCTATACCAGGAGGGATATTGGAAGTTATAGTTTGGAATATCTTTTCGTTGTTCTATATTATAACTGTATGTTGTGTGTACTCACTAGAATCGCCTCATTGAGGCGATTCTAGTGAGTACACACAATATACATATACAAGAAAATATCCCTACATTATCCCAATATCGTATTTGGAGAAATTTCCTGCGGACCAAAGAATGGGTTTGACTCATCCATGGTAACCAGCCATCGGGGGTCGAGCCTTCGAAGTTCCACTCCAGTAATAAAATGCATCTATTCACAGAGTATAAATGAAGTAAACTTTGGTTACACCGGTGCTCAGATCTGTAAATACTTGTCGAATGAATTGAGAAGCCATCACGTATTCAATAACTTCAGAACCCTCTTCCTAACTCGGTAAGTAATATTTTGTTTCTTGTGAGAAAATACCAGTAACTTTTTGCTTCCTTAAAACAGAGCTGTGGAGATAACATGCCCACCTTACTTGTCCTGTTTCACTCAGTACAAGTGGAAATTTCCAGGTATAAATATGTCCCAAGACAAGTATAGACAATGTTAGTGTGTGGGTTAGTGCAAAAAATGCATTTGAGACAATATTTCACTAGCGCCGGACACAGAAAAAAAATACTATTTGCTTTGCTAGTCCACTTACTGACAGCAAAGTGAGTCAGATTACCGGTTACTTTCCATTACATCAGGTGCAACAGAAATATTTTTCCTTCACTGGTAGTCGATATACACACATCAGGTAACAGCTCCTGTAGGCATCTGTTTATGGGGCTTGGAGAAATAGACTGGGCTGCAAGAGCTTAAACCGAGCTGCACACAAGTACTGGTAAACTGCTTAGAGGGTCTAATCATGCCCAAGTCGGACCTTCCCTACATATAAATTCTTTTGGTTTGTTTGTTGGGCAGGGGTTGAGATGTCATTTCATAAAAGTCCCACAAAATTGAAAGGAACATCCAAAATGACCTAAATAGTTTTGACAGGGATGTAAAACCTCAGTTCAAACAAAACTTATCCATTCATTATTTCAGAAAGACAATTCAGTTCTGCTTTTCAGTTCTCAGTTACCTTTTTTTTGAAGAAGAGAAATTTTGTTTGGAATAGTAGATTTTTGCCCTCTTTAAGCATAGCACGATACAGCAGCCTGGCTCCGTCTGCCTCATTTGTCAAGCTGTCAACTTATGGGACAACCCTAGCTTTCACCTGAATTGTCAAGTCCATACAGGCATGGCATAGGGGAGGAAGAATTCTTGTTTATGGCTAGGCAGTTGATTCAAGTAAAATGACAAGCTTTATTTTCCCTTAAAAATGATTTAACCCAGTCTAGGTGGGAAACTCCTAAAAGGGTAGCCTGGGAAACAATGCAACCCCAGATCAGATGCCGCAGAATACGGCATCTGATCAGGTACTTTACTGTTTGCTAACAGGATTTTCTGACAAAAATGGAATACAAAAGAAAAAAATAAACATGACACCACTTAAATGAAAAATGGACTTGTCTCACATATAGCAATGGAAGAGTCCACCAGTTTACAATGAGTTAAGAAATAAAATTGCCCTCTGCCATAGTGGCATGGCACTGAGAAGGTTAACACTGAAAACCGGTGAGTGAATTTTATTTGGTTGAATGCACTTCATTTCAGTTGCAAAAGTGCCTATGACAACAGGGATGCCATGATAGCAGACCGTGCCACATTTCCACAGATTGCCAATCTAGCCATGCTGATTGGACAACTATTCCTAGTCCTAGAGGTAAGCAACCCCTCTTCTACTCCCTTACACTTGTTAGCTAACCCATAAAATGCCAATCACAACAATTGTAGTCTGCTTTGCCATTTGCTACCTTAAAAGTAATTTTTTGCCAACGATGTGGACCCAGATCAGACTGTTCCTGTAGGAGCAGTCTGATCTGGGCCCACACAGTTTGCCTGAATGCAAAAAATATTTTCAAAAAAGTTTGCAAAAAAAAAATCAGCAAACATAAGCAGACGACATGTTCAGATGTAGTTTTTCTCTGTGTCTTAAGGGTTAACATACTTGTAAATAACTCATATTTCAGTTTTCGCCATTACCTGAATAACAGCTCAGAGCCTGCTCAGTTAGTTTGGTGGGAGTCACACCTTCCCTGCATATAAACTGTGTTGGTTTGTTTGGTTGTTATAGCTTGACATGTCATTTCATATCAGTTTCGGGTAAAAATCCCATAAAATTAGAAGCAACGTCTCCAAAATGACATAACCAGTCTTGACAGGATATAAATGGTCAATTCAAACAACTCAATCAAGAAAAAATCTTTAAAGGTGCATTATTGAGCTACCGGGTCTCAAATTTTTTTTTTCTGGTTTTTATCTTCAATGCATACTCATTTGCCATGTGTACACATTTGGAGCCAAATACAGCTTCAGAACTTTGTGAAAATGGTCGTTTTGTATTCGTGTTTACCCTTTGCTTTGAACATGTGTTCGGAATTTCTGTTCTAAAAATAAATCTGTCACTTTACAAATACATGGCGACAGTATCGTCTCTGAGTGTCGTTACTTATGGCATGGTATTCAGCGTCATATTTTTTTCCGATTCAGGCATGGCCGAAGCAAACAAGGCCAAAAATGAACTTCGCATAACGTCATATATGGGGATTCTATTTTTGTCACGAACTAAAAATAGATCTAACTAGTGTTCGAAACCTAGTTAGGGAATCCCTCTCAAACTCGTTTACCTGTCATCATAATTGTTCGCATTTTTGCATAAAATGCATTCATTTGTATTGTTTTAAAGAAAAATACCGGCTATATGTATTTTATTTTTGGAAGCATTTTTCCAAGATAGCTCAATAATGCACCTTTAAAGGGCGATTAAACCCAATTAGAGAAAACACTGGCTCAACATGAACTTTTTAGTGTTTACTGGAATGTTATATTTGAAAAAAATATGGTCATGTTCTGAGTAAAATAGTGAATTGTGAATTGGAGTGGGAACATTAACATCTCTACACCGACCTTAGTCTACTGCACGGATTTACGCTATTTCAAAAAGTTCATCTATTTTCCAAATGAATTTTAAAGATGACACAACCTGTCACCCCTAAATTTCGAAATGGACTCCTGCCATATATAAGGTGGAAGATTCCATTCGGTACAAACGGGTTAACAGTTAAAGAGTGCTATGTTTATATTGCTTGAATCACATGCATAGCCAAAAATCTGGACTAGATTTGAAGTGGAGTCCACTTCTTGGCTATGTTGGTTGGTCATTTGTGGTAACTCCAACCAAAAGTCTCAATGATCTAACCAAACTCAAAGGGCAATAGTTTGTTCTTCTGGAGATAACACATCCCATGGTTCTAAAGTAGGATGACTGGTACCAGTTGCCCTGAGTGCGCATTTTCCAAACCAGTGGCTTGGAACAAAAATAATATTAAACCCAAGAAAATTTTGTATTGAGTCATCTTCTCCGAGATGTGGGCTACTCTTAAAGGAAAGGGGCTACTGTTAAGGAAAAGATTGATTTGCTCCCATTTGGAGCAAAGTCTTTCCATTAAAACAGACCCTAAAATATGGGAAAACTATTATTTAGGTGATTTCTATTTATTGCAAATATTTTGCATTAAGCACATGCGTAATGGTATTCACAGGCATAATGGGTGTGGGGTCCATGCGTACCATAATACATATAGAGAGAAATTACATTTGACTCTCTTTCTTCAACAGCTAAGAGACAGAAATTGTTATACCCCCGGCATACGAAGTATGTCAGGGGGTATATAGTTTTCGTCTTTCCGTCCGTTCGTTGGTTCGTTTGTATGTTCGTTTGTTCGTTCGTACGTTCGTTCGGTCGTTCGTCAACCTTTACGTCAAAGTTTTGCGTTAAACCTTTTTGATTGATCATATCTCTGTAACCGCAGGTTGGATTCTCTTCATATTTGGTACAGGATATCTCTATAGCATTACCTTTCATATGGAATATCCAAGCCCCTGGGTGGGTTGTCTGTCTGTCCGTCTGTCTGTTCATCTACTTTTACATCATAGTTTTGTGTTAAACCTTTTTCATTGCTAATATCTCTGCAACCGCATGTTAGATTCTCTTCATGTTTGGTAAAGGATATCTCTATAGCATTACCTTTCATACGGAATATCTAAGCCCCTGGGTCAAGCCCCTGGGTGGGCTGTCTGTCTGTCTGTCTGTTCATCTAATTTTACGTCAAAGTTTTGTGTTAAACCTTTTTCATTGCTGATATCTCTTTAACCACATGTTAGATTCTCTTCATGTTTGGTAAAGGATATCTCTATTGCATTACCTTTCATATGGAATATCTAAGCCCCTGGGTCAAGCCCCTGGGTGGTTTGTCTGTCCGTCTGTTCATCTAATTTTATGTCAAAGTTTTGTGTTAAACCTTTTTCATGGCTGATATCTCTGCAACCACATGAAAGATTCTCTTCATGTTTGGTAAAGGATATCTCTATAGCATTACCTTTCATATGGAATATCTAAGCCTCTGGGTCAAGCCCCTGGGTGGGCTGTCTGTCTGTCTTTTCATCTTCTTTTACGTCAAAGTTTTGTGTTAAACCTTTTTCATGGCTGATATCTCTGTAACCACATGTTAGATTCTCTTCATGTTTGATAAATGATTTCATGATGCATGCCCCTTCCCCCACCCACGGTGACCTTGACCTCAAGGTCACGGACTTAGAAATTTTACATTTGGTTAAAGTTTTATGTCAAAGTTTATAGATGCCTGTATGTTCTATTTGATGCCCTCACTCCCTTGGTCCATTTAGAAATTTTATGTTTGGTTTAGCTTTTACAAGCACATTTATAGATTCTTATAGCTTCTTGACTTCATTCATATTACATACAAGCTCGAAAGATATATTAGAGGGTGGCACTGGCCGGGGGTATACCTGACCCACTGGTCACTTTCTCTAGTTCTTTTGAGAAAGCAAGCTCTGGATGAAAAGGATTCAAAATATAACGAGCATTTATAACTTTGCTTCAAAATTCAAAAGCATGTAGCAAACAAAACCAACATTTGCATAGTAATTTAGTTTGATGATTTGAATTACCAGAGTTTGAGATACCGCATTTACCATATATTTTCTGACCGATAGGCCTGAGTAAATTGTAAACCCACTTCAGATGCTGCAGAAAGCTGTGACTTATCAGTGATTACACTGATTGTCACTCATGCAGCTATTTTTATACACAATAAGTAGTACATTGAACTTGCTCAAATTTTAGAAAAAGTTTGGTAAAAACTGAGTTGTCGGAGTATTTTGAGTAAATACTGTAAAAAGGGTCACCTATATTACATGTGTTATGTCTGTAGGTGGAGGTGGATGGTCAGCTCCAGAAACTTGGGTTCCTGCGTCAAGCCATCAGCAATCTACTCCTTTCTCTTCTGTCTAATCCTGACGATGAACGGGTCAAATGCGCTGCTCAGTTGTTAAAGGTGAGAATGAATTAAGGGGAATGGATACACCTTCAGGGGAGGCAACTCCTGCAAAAGTATTTTTGTCTCCCGTGTCAATAGGGGTCAACTCTTAATAGAAAGAATTTGCTCCTGAGGAGCAAATTCTTTCCTTTAAAAGTAGGCCCCTTTTTCAGTGGGACAGGGCTTATAGAAAATCGAACAGAAAGTCCCTTTAAAAAATGGCAGAAAAATCTGCTAGGTGTTCCCGTTCCCCTTAATTAGTGAAAACATTAAAATCTAATTTTAGCATGCTTTACATGGAATAGAATACACCTTGCATATTTCGACCATTTTTAGCTCACCTGTCACGTAGTGACAAGGTGAGCTTTTGTGATCACTTTTTGTCCGTCATGCGTCCGTGTGTCCGTGCGTGCGTGCGTCCGTAAACAATTTCAAATAAGTATATCTCTAATACCCCATGGTCAATCTTGATCAAATTTCATGAGAAGCATCATCAGGTAGGGGGAAAGGCTGCATAAGGTTTTTGGGCTGATCAGATTGGAATTCTGGTTGCCATGGCTCCCATAGACTTACAATGGGAAAAAATTAAAATATCTTCTTCTCTGAAACCACAGGGCCCAGAGCTCAGATATTTAGCATGTATTAACAGCCAGTAGTCACCAACATAATTCCTGCCATTCATGCCCCTGGGGTCCAAATTGGCCACGCCCCGGGGCCCCTTTGCTCCCATAGACTCATTATGGAACAAAAAGCTTCAAAAATCTTCTTCTCTGAAACCACAGGGCCCAGAGCTTAGATATTTAGCATGTAGCAATGGCAAGTGGTCACCTACATAATTCCTGCCAATCATGCCCCTGGGGTCCAAACGGGCCACGCCCCGGGCCCCTTTAGCTCCTATAGACTCATAATGGAAAAAAGCTTCAAAAATCTTCTTCTCTGAAACCACAGGGCCCAGAGCTGAGATATTTGGCATGTAGCAACGGAAAGTGGTCACCTACATAATTCCTGCCAATCATGCCCCTGGGGTCCAAATTGGCCACACCCCGGGGCCCCTTAGCTCCCAAAGACTCATAATGAAAAAAAAGCTTCAAAAATCTTCTTCTCTGAAACCACAGGACCCAGAGCTTAGATATTTAGCATGTAGCAACGGCCAGTGGTCACCTACATAATTCCTGCCAATCATGCCCCTGGGTTCCAAATGGGCGACGTCCCGGGGCCCCTTTGCTCCCATAGACTCATAATGGAACAAAAAGCTTCAAAAATCTTCTTCTCGGAAACCACAGGGCCCAGAGCTTAGATATTAAGCAGGTAGCAACGGCAAGTGGTCACCTATATAATTCCTGCCAATCTTGCCCCTGGGGTCCAAACGGGCCACGCCCCGGGGCCCTTTAGCTCCTATAGACTCATAATGGAAAAAAGCTTCAAAAATCTTCTTCTCTGAAACCACAGGGCCCAGACCTGAGGTATTTGGCATGTAGCAACAGCAAGTGGTCACCTACATAAATCCTGCCAATCATGCCCCTAGGGTCCAAATGGGCCACGCCCCGGGGCCCCTTTGCTCATATAGACTCATAATGGAAAAAAAAAAGCTTCAAAAATCTTCTTCTCAGAAATCACAGGGCCCAGAGCTTAGATATTTAGCATGTAGCAACGGCAAGTGGTCACCTACATAATTCCTGCCAATCATGCCCCTGGGGTCCAAACGGACCACACCCCAGGACCCTTTAGCTCCTATAGACTCATAATGGAAAAAAGCTTCAAAAATCTTCTTCTCTGAAACCACAGGGCCCAGAGCTGATATATTTGGCATGGAGCAACGGCAAGTGGTCACCTACATAATTCCTGGCAATCATGCCCCTTGGGTCCAAATTGGCCACACCCCGGGGCCCCTTAGCTCCCAAAGACGCATAATGAAAAAAAAAAAAGCTTCAAAAATCTTCTTCTCTGAAACCACAGGGCCCAGAGCTTAGATATAGCATGTTGCAACGGCCAGTGGTCACCTACATAATTCCTGCCAATCATGCCCCTGGGTGGTAAATGGGCGAAGCCCCGGGGCCCCTTCGCTCCCATAGACTCATTATGGAACAAAAAGCTTCAAAAATCTTCTTCTCGGGAACCACAGGGCCCAGAGCTTAGATATTTAGCATGTAGCAACGGCAAGTGGTCACCTACATAATTCCTGCCAATCATGCCCCTGGGGTCCAAACGGGCCACCCCCCGGGGCCCTTTAGCTCCTATAGACTCATAATGGTAAAAAGCTTCAAAAATCTTCTTCTCTGAAACCAAAGGGCCCAGAGCTGAGGTATTTGGCATGTAGCAACGGCAAGTGGTCACCCACATAAATCCTGCCAATCATGCCTCTAGGGTCCAAATGGGCCACGCCCCGGGGCCCCTTAGCTCACATAGACTAATAATTGAAAAAAAAGCTTCATAAATCTTCTTCTCTGAAACCACAGAGCCCAGAGTTTAGATATTTAGCATGTACCAACGGCAAGTGGTCACCTACATAATTCCTGCCAATCATGCCCCCTGGGTCCAAATGGGCAACACGCCGGGGCCCCTTTGCTCCCATAGACTCATATTTAAAAAAAAGCTTCAAAAATCTTCTTCCCTGAAACCACAGCACCGGGAGCTTAGATATTAAGCAGGTAGCAACGGCAAGTGGTCACCTACATAATTCCTGCAAATCATGCCCCTGGGGTCCAAAAGGGCCACACCCCGGGGCCCCTTAGCTCCTATAGGGTCATAATGGAAAAAAAAAAAACTTCAAAAATCTTCTTCTCTGAAACCACCGGGCCAAGAGCTTAGATATTTAGCATGTAGCAATGGCAAGTGGTCACCTACATAAATCCTGCCAATCATGCCCTTGGGTCCAAATGGGCCACACCCTGGGACCCCCTTAGCTCCCATAGACTCATAATGGAAAAAAAACTTCAAAAATCTTCTTCTCTGAAACCACAGGGCCCAGAGCTTAGATATTTAGCATGTAGCAACGGCAAGTGGTCACCTACATATTTCCTGCTAATCATGCCCCTGGGGTCCAGATGGGCCACGCCCCGGAGGCCCTTAGCTCCCATAGACTCATAATGGAAAATAGCTTCAAAAATCTTCTTCTCAGAAACTGTGAAGCACAGAACTTAGATATTTAGTATCTAGCAACATAAAATAGCCATCTACATAAAATCTGTTAACCCTGCCCCTGGAGTGAAAATTAGCCACTCCCGAGCTCATCACCTCCAATAGACTTATAATGGAAAAAAACTTAAAAAATCTTCTTATATGAAACCATAAGGCCCAGAGCTTAGATTTTTAGTATGTAGCAATGTCAAGTGGCCACCTACATAAATCCTGCCAGTTATACCCCTGGGATCCAAATTGGCCCCACCCCAGGGTTCTTTAGCTTCCATAGACTTACAATTGGAGAAACTTCAAAAATCTTCTTCTCTGAAACCACAGGGCCCTTATAATGAAAAAAGAAAAAAAACAACAACTTAAAATGGGGAAAATAATCTTCAAAAATCTACTTCTCTGAAACCGTAAGTCCCAGAGCTTAGGTATTTAGCATGTAGCAATGTCGAGTGGTCGCCTACATGAATCCTGCCAATCATGCCCCTGGGGTCCAAATCCTGTGGCCCCTTAACTCCAACAAACTTATAATGGAAAAAGCTTCAAACATCTTCTTTGAAACCATGGAGTACAGACCTTAGAAATTTAGTATATAGCAACACAAAATGGTCGCCTACATAAATCCTGCCAACCGTGCCCTTTGGGTCAAAATTGGCCAAGCCCCAGGGCTCATTAGCTTCTATAGACTTATACTGGAAAAAACTTAAAAAAATCTTTTTCTCCAAAACCCTAAGGCACAGATTTTGTTTGATTTGAGGTTTTACATCCCCGACAATACTGTATAGGTCATTTTGGAGATGTCCCTACCAATTTTGTGGGACTTTTACCAGACATTGAGATGAAATTACATCTCAAGCCCTGTCCCCCAATGAAACCATTAGGGTTTATAAGCATGGACACCACTTTGCCTGAGCTTAGATATTTAGTATGTAGCAATGTCAAGTGGTCTCCTACACTAAGGATTTTCTTGTACACAGGTGAGCGATATAGGGCCATTGGGCCCTCTTGTTACTAGGAAGACAGCCTCCGTGGCTCAGTCGATATGTGTTCAGCTTGTGATCAGGTCGCAGGTCAGCAACTTTCTTCCATAGAGATTGAACATGAATTTATTTTCTACAACCACTCTCTCCCTTCCACTGACTCAAGTCGGCCCGTCCATGCTTATAAACCCTGTTGGTTTCATTGGGCAGCAGGGCTTGAGCTGTCATTTCATCTCAATGTCTGGTAAAAGTCCGTCAAAATTGGAAGCAGTGTCTCCAAAATAACCTTTACAGTGTTGACGGGGACGTTCAACCTCAAATCAAACAAAGAATCTACCGACTCAAGACGGCCCCGGCCCGTCAGGGCTTGAAGAAAAAGATGGGCTGCATGATGTTTCCACGCAGAGCTGAAACCGACCGCACAGGAGTACTGGTAAACCGCTTAGAGGATCTAAGCCTGCCCAGGCAAAGCGATGCAAGTCATGCTTATAAACCCTATTGGTTTCATTGGGCGACAGGGCTTGAGATGTCATTTCATCTCAATGTCGGGTAAAAAGTCCCATGAAATTGGAAGCAACGTCTCCAAAATGACCTATACAGTGTTGACGGGGAAGTTAAACCTCAAATCAAACAAAACTGACTCCAGAAGAGCAGTTGTCAGTTCTGGTGAAAGTATGATTATGTGGTTAACTGCTTATATGTATTTGCATGCCCAGGAAAAGTGTGGGTAGATGGTCTGACCATCTTGACATGACTTAAATAGTAGTGACTGGGCCGTTGGTTGAACTCTGAACCAAAATGATATCAAGGAGACAGCTTGGATGAATTTCTGCTTGCTTTAACTTAATTTACCATGTCACGCAAATGCAGAAATTCTGAAAAATTGCCTTGTCTGCACTATGTTCTCCTGAATCATTCAATGAACTCTGGCCAGTTTTACTGTAATATTTCAATTTAAGATACAAATGACTCAATTAAATGTTGATGACCTTGACTTTATGTAAGGGCAATGGATTCACCTTCAGGGGAGGCAACTCTTTCAAAAAACATTTTTGTCCGAAGTAGTAGGGGTCTACTCTTAAAGGAAAGAATTTGCTCCTAAGGATCAAATTCTTTCCTTTAAGAATAGACCTCTTTTCAGAGTGGCTTATCCTACCCTTATGCAGACAGGAAGTTACTACAGTTGTCTCCCATATAAAAACAAATGACAGAAAACAAGGGAAGTAATTCCAATTCTCTTTGATGTATGTATTCTTGAAGATCACAGTTATGGGCCTTGTTTTCCCAAGCATTGTTATATTGACAAGGCTGTTAATCTTTAAGAGACCAAAATATTGACTGTTCTGGCAAGTACAATGTCTGATACATGCTCTCTGGTATTTTATGCTGAATAAAAAAAGTGTTGTTTCGTTTGCAAAAGCTGCACACATTTTTTCAGCAAAAATATTAGCGATTGCCATATTCAATGATCACAGTTTAAATGGTACATTTACTGAAGAAGTTGTTAGTTTTGGTTTAAACAATATTTATTTCAATAAAGTAAGAATATGTTTAAATAACATAAATACAAATTTCATGACAGGATTTGAAAACAAGCCATAAGCTTATGTGAATCATCATCAACTGGGCTGAGATGAATTGTATTTTATCATATGACGTCGCATTTGTGCGTGTAATAACGCCATGTATTATTTTCGATAATCCACTAGTGGATTATATGATAAATAGAATCTTGCATTCGTGCTCATGTATTATTGAATTTATTAAACTCGTTGAGGAAAAGGGATAAAATGCTCGGCAAAGCCTCGCATTTTATCCCTTTTCCTCAACTCGTTTAATAAATTCAATAATACATGAACACTCATGTAAGATTATAAGGATCAACCATGGTTTTTCATGCATTAACATTCGCCGGGTCCTGAGGAAGCTGTTTGAACATGAGGCCGCCAGGCCTAATGTTCAAATATCTTCCGAGGGATCCGGCAAATGTTAATGCATGAAATAACCATGGATGATCGTTGTTCTTGCATAACTTACGATTCCGACAGCAAATTTTGACGAAAACGCCCAAAAACTCAATATAAACTCCATCTATACTCTTGAAATGCGACCGGCGAACCAACATGGCGGCCATTTCAGAATGTTGTTTACAATGACGTTGTTACGCAGTAACCATCTGACGTCATCATAGAACCCTAAAAAGCTACGTTCAGGGCGATAACGTTACGCCGCTCAAC
The DNA here is from genome assembly GCA_963580285.1 of Lucinisca nassula. Lineage (NCBI taxonomy): Eukaryota > Metazoa > Mollusca > Bivalvia > Lucinida > Lucinidae > Lucinisca > Lucinisca nassula. Next base: position 180,391,174 of record OY757014.1, on the reverse strand, counting down.
GTAACGTAAACAAAGCAAGGCCCGTCTTGTGATATCAAAAGCTCAAAATCCATGTTCAAACGGCACGCGAATTTCATGATTTGAACATGGTTTATGCTGTTTGAGCACGGCTTTCGGTCCATTTGGCAATGACTTCAAACAGCCATGCGCATACTAGGTATTTATGCAAGAACCTCTATTTGTACTTTTGCAGCTCACCGGCTTTGAAATCACTAAGAATGCCCATTTACCTGGGGAATTTGAAGAAGTGTATAACATCATCAGGAGTTTAGAAAAACATCCCTCACTCAACAGGTTAGTTTAGAAATAATTTTCCCTTTCCGTGGTCCTTCCAGATTGGCAAATGTTGTTAGAGGACAGGTTGCAAAATATTCACCCATTGTATACGAGTGGACTCTTCCATTGCCATTTACAAGTCCATAATCCATTTATCATATAAGGGGTGGTAGGCCTATTTTTTGGTTTTTATTATATTTTTGACGGAAAATTCTGTTAGCAAATAGTGCAGGCCCTGATCAGCCGCCGTGTTCTGTGGCATGTGACGCAGGAAAGGCAGAAGTTTCTGACTGAATGCGCACTGTACTGGTTAACACTCTGCATCCTGGGTATTTTTTTGCAGCAGACCACATTTTGAAATATTTTTCTAATTTTCTCAGAAAACAATTTGTCGTCTGCGGAAATAGCCTAGAGAGTGGTAAAGGTTAACTACTAATGTATAAGCCTGCTCAAGAAAAGTGTGTTGTTAGGTTATCTGATTGGCTGGAGTTCATTGTTTCTTTAAGTTCTGTTAGACATTATCAGCAGTATGTAATATATGTAAACGGGCCTCCGTGGCCTAGTGGTTAAGAGAGCTGACTCTTGATCATTAGGTCTCTCACCGCTGTGGTTCTAGTGGAAAGTGGAAAGTGATTTTATGTTTGTTCAATGAGCTTTCCCACACTCCGTTATGATGAGTATACCGTCACATAGATCTTTGCATAATAACTTAGTTCCAAGGACAAACTGTGGCCTAATTATGCTGTTTTGTAGGAATGAAATTCATTTTTGTGGATTTTATTGATGTGTAAACTCCAGCAAATCACTCACAAACTGCATAAAGCAAAGTTTCTGAGTGATTCGCCGGAGTTTTCCTAAGATAAAATCCACAAAAATGAGAACTCGTTCCTTATAATTCCAACCTTGTCATCAAAATGTTAAAAATGTCACCAAAAATTGTAAATTTTACGAATTCTTTCGAAAGCATAAGAATGAACTTAACAACGGTCACAGCAGAATGATTCAATTAGAAGCTGCCATCTTTGAAAGAAACCAAAACGTCTTAAATCACGTTTATTAGTCTTCTAACATTTAGGTTTACATTAGTTTCCAGACTTTTAATCAAATGCTGTTGACGTCATTCATATACAATGAAATAACGCGCAGTTTCTAAACATTCTCTTTGACATAACGCTATATTACTACCTATCGCCGTGTGAAATAATTTTTAGATTCTTGCTCATGAAATTTATCGAAGTATAAAACTTTTATTTCAACCAATCAAATCGCTCGAAATGTACATAATGATGGAGAATTGGAATTATTCAGGTGTAGCTGTTGCATATTGAACTGTTCTGTTTTCAGGACTAGTCACTGCCTAATCAACTCTGTGTTGAGCAGACTAGAGTACAACTGGGGTGTTGAACAGGTTTCTTGACCCTGATGAATGTTCTGCCCGAAAATGCATGATATTTTAGCAGGTAAGTTTTAAATTAGGAAAATACAGTAAAATTCTGCTATTAAGACCACCAAAAATGGAGACAAATTCTGATTTAAAAAAAGTTTACTTAGAAAGTTTCAGTTATTCTTTCTTTATGTTTTCTGCATACCGTGTCCTCTGGTCAGAGACCACCTTTGGGACTGTTCAAAAGTGGTCTTATAGACCACTTTTGAACAGTCCCAAAGGTGGGCTTAATATAAGTCCCAATGGTGGTCTTAATATAAGTCCCAAAGGTGGTCTTAATATAAGAATTTAACTGGATATGTGAAACCTTACCACACTTTATACACTACAGTCACCTTATAATACTACTGTTGGGATCCAAAGCTAAAACAGTGCTAGTTAACCCATATATGACAATGGAATATTCCACTTAATGAGTTTACAGTCATCCATTTCCAATTATAGGGTTGTCCGATCAGTTTTGTTTGTGGTAAGCTATACAAAAATGTACGAACTGAAGGCAAACAGTGTAGATCCAGATCAGATGCTGCATTCTGCATCATCTGATCTGGATCTACAAGTGTGGTTGGCACAGCATGACAGGACTGTAAGTCTCAAAGCAAACAAACAAGATAGGCATGTTGAAAAAACATACTAGTAGCTCCAAAAGGTTGAAGAAAGGGGAATTTTGTTAAACCTCCAGGGGAGGCAACTTCTTCAAAAACATTTTTCTTTCCCTTGTCAGTAGGGGATTACTCTTAAAGGTTTGAATTTGCTCAGGGGGAGCAAATTCTTTCCTTTAAAAGTAGACCGCTTTTCAGAGTGGCTCAGCTTGCAGAAACCAGACCGGCAGATCCAATAGTTGTCTCCCTTAAAAGTGTTCGTTCCCCTTAAAAATCATAATTACACACTACTGAGGCATGGTCTTACTGAAAATGGCTATCACAGAAATGAACACTTTCAGGGCCAGTTATCTGTGTTGCAATTTAAGTAAATTACCAAAAGTCTTTCACCTGTTTAAATTCACAAAAACAAGCAGCTGTGTAAATAACAGTAAATTTCAGATGTTAATTTCATACTTTGTATAGTTGTAGGATGTTTTATTTGGAGGAGACTTTTTTCGTTTCCATAGAAATTAAACAAAATATAGGCATTATAGTTTTTCAGTTTGAAATAGCATTCAGCCAGCCTGTGGGTGAAACATTTGTCTTGGCACTTGGTTGTTTATGCTAATGGAAATCCCTGACATCTGTTCAGACCACAGGCTGAGCAAATAAGTTTTTATGTCAAGATGTAACAGAACAGAAAAGAAAAAAGGAAATAAAAACATCTCTGGTTGGATGTATACTATTTATAGCCTGTTTAGTTTACAGGGTCCTTCTAGTGCTAAGCACATTTGGCTGATGACATTTTTTCTAATTTTTCAGCAAAAATAAGACTTTACTTTTCATGTGAATCTTCTTCCGAAAAAGAAGGCAGATGATTCACATGAGATATCAAGCCTAATTTTTTGCTGATTCACATGAAATGTCAGACCTTATTTCACTGAAAAATAATGATAAAAAAATTTGACAGCTTTCTGCTCAAGAATTTTCAGCATTGTTTGAAGGGTTAACATGGTTTTTCATTTCTTGTTTTTCAGGCTTGATAGTGAATCAAAAACTAGGAGGCTGATGGAAAGTTAATGCTTGGCGGTGCTTTTGTTTAATCTTTACCACTCTCTAGGCAAATTCAGCAGACGAAAAATAGACAATATTGTTCTTGCTTTTCGCTGAAACAGTTTTTGACATTTCATGCAAATTGTCTCCAAAGGAGAAATGTCAAAATCTGTTTTTCTGGGGAAAAAAATACAGAAAATATTTTAAAATGTTGTCCGCTGAATTTTTTACCCAGAGTGCTAAGCGTTAAGGGAAATGGATGTACCTAACATATGGTCTGTTTTTTCTTGCAAGGGAGATAACTTGCATGGCTTCCTGTTTGGTTCTCTGTAATAATTTAAGGAGTCTGCTCATTGAGAAAAGAATTTGCTTTTGCCCAAGGGAGCCAATTTTTTCCCTTATATGGTAGACCCATTTTTAGAGTCCCTCCCAAAAAAGGGGTCTACTCTGAAAGGAAAGATACTCCCTCAGAGGGGTTCATTTTATAGTTAAGCAAACAGGAAGCTGCAAAAGTTGTCTCCCTTGAAGAACATGGTGGACAATATGTCATTTATATCCGTTCCTAGTGAACAATTTTGTGACCGATTTCTCAGAGCTTTAGTTCAGCGGTGTATTGGTTGATACTGTTAACCCATAAAATGCTAATCACGACTATTATCATCTGCTTTGCCGTCTGCGGGTTACCTTAAAAGTGATTTTTGGCGAACAGTGTAGATCCAGAGCAGTCTGAGTTTAGCCCACTCTGTTTGCCTGTATGCAAAAATATTTTTAAAAAGTTTTCAAGAAAATTCAGCAGACAACATTTTCAGATGAAGTTTTTCTCGGCGTCTTCAGGATTAACTTTATTAGAAAATTTGATTTTTTTTTTTTTCAAAATCCTTTCCCAGCTGCTGGAATTACTTTGGAATTTTTAAATTCAAGTTTTACAGATTTGGAAGTTCTCTGGCTTCGGAAAAATGGATACACATCAAAAAAAAAAAAAAAAAAAAAAGAGCCATTTCTCTTTTGTTTGTATGTATGTGTTTTCACTTCTTAAAACTCCCAGTTTTTCAAGGGCTTGAGTACTGGGAAGGTAGCTTGATGTCTGCAAACTTTGACAGAAATATTTGCCAAGTTATTCAAGTGTATCCAGTCACGATAAGATTCACATGTATATGTAGGTAACTTGCAGTAAACTTCCACAGAAGAGTGGAGCTCTAATAATTGCCAAACTGTTACTATTTTTGGCTATTTATTTAAAACATGTCGAACAGCTGAGTACACCTAAAGTATATTTTGATGAAAAAGAAGCACATACAAAATTCATAGCAACAGATAAGGCGCATATTTTGTGATAATTGAAGGATAGTTTTCCTTATTTCTCCATATATACCTATGTTGTGGGTATTCATTAGAACCGCCTCGTTGAGGCGGTTCTAATGAATACCCACAACATAGGTTTTTATGGGGAATTGACAAAAACTATCCTTTGGTTCTCACAAAATACCAACCTTATCTGTGGCTATGAAATTTGAAGGGTAACAAAGCTCTAGCACTAGTCTACCATTCTGTACAGAAAAAAAAAATCTATGAGAAACGAAACATATTTTTGCTGAAAAAAGTGATCATTTATTTCAGCAAAAAGTAACACTATATTTGATATTGTAATTAAAAGAACAGTTAAAATTTGACAATTAACATGCTTTTTGTGCTCTTGTCCTGCTGAATTAATTTAGCCACACCCACTTCAGAGATTCATCCAATCAGATCACCTGGTGTAATTTATTCCTATAAATTCATGTTAACCCATTCCATGCGGGGCACTCCTAAAGGGGTACCTTGGCAAACAGTGTAGGTCCAGATCAGATGCCGCAGAACGCGGCGTCTGATCAGGGCCTGCACTATTTGCTAACAGAATTTTCTCGCAAAAACAGACGAAAAATGAAAAAATAGGCCTGGCACCTCTTATATGACAAATGGACTTGTTCGAAGAGTCCACTGGCATAAAATGGGTTAACAGAATGTCAAACTTAGTAGATACTGATCAGATGGCTTCTCAAGAAGCCATCTGATCAGTATCTACACTGAAAAAGGGAGTGGATTTGGTTCATCAGGATAAGGGTTGAAGCTTAAGATGCTTAACTCCTATCTTGCTGTTCACGACAACACCTATCTTTGCAAACAGTGTAGATCCAGATCAGATGGCTTCTGAAGAAGCCATCTGATCAGGATCTACACTGTTTGGCAATTAGTTTATGAATTTGTAACAATAAATTACATCAAGTAATTTGATTGGTTAATAGACAGAAATGGGTGTGGCTTAAATGAATATTCAGCAAGAGAAGGGTTAAGATAAGTGGGCCATGATATACTGTCTGACCTAAAGCTCTGGTAGTTTATGTATCATACTGATACATGTAAATTGGGGTGTAAATAATCAACAGAAGAAGACGTCCAAGCCTTGGAAATGGGCATTTTTGTGGCATTCAAGATGTATGGCATTTTGGATATGAAATAATTTATCCAGAAACCTGAGATCTCTTGTGAATAATGTGTTAATAGTACTTGATAATACGGTGACCTACTTGTGTTAAGGGGATTGAATGCACTGCCAAAGGAAAAAAATTGTCTTGAAATAAGTTGTCTGCCCTCTCATTTGTGGCTGCTGTTCAAATGAAAGAACTAGTTCCCTTTGGAATCAAATTTCTTCCGTTCCACTCTTAACCCTTATCTTGCTGAATATTCATTTAAGCCACACCCATTTCTGTCTATCAACCAATCAAATTACTTCATGTAATTTATTGCTACAAATTCATAAACATAATGCCAAACAGTGTAGATCCCGATCAGATGGCTTCTACACTGTTTGCAAAGATAGGGGTTGTCGTGAACAGCAAGATAAGGTTTAAGCCCAAATTACACTTACAGCGGACATTTTCATTATTTCCAAAGAAGATGAAGAAGCTTGACATACCATGTGGATTGTCTGTGTCTGCTAACCTAGCCTAGAATTAAGATGTATTACTTCAGTTTGACATAGCTACTGACTAAGTAAACCGAGGTCCTGTCTCAGTATGACCTTAGCTGTTGGTGAGACGTAAAACTGAAACACTCACTCAGCTACTGACTAGGAAGGACAAGAAAGATGATTTTGAAATAAATTTACTTATTTCTCAATTAACCATATATTGTGGGTACTTGTAAGAATTGCCTCACTGAGGCAATTCTTACAAGTACCCACAATATATGTTTCTAAGAAGATTTATTGAAATAACGAATAAGAAGACAGATTTTCTTCTATTTGCACTGAACTATATGTTTAAATCTAAGAACTCATAGCATGTGTTTCTAATAGGAAATAAGGAAAATTACCCTTTAATTATCCGTGTTATTCTGGGCCTCACGCGCCTAGTTGGTAAGAGTGGTGACTCTTAATCATTAGATGAGGCACTGCTGTGGTTCAAGCCTAGCTGCGGGCACATGTGAGACATCAAGTTCTGCAACAGGAAGTCAGGTGGTTTTTCCCCCCGTGTTCTCCAGTTTTAGCCCTCTGTTTAACAATCAGTACAAAATAAGTGAAATAATCTTGAAAGGGCTGTAACCCCCCTCCTACACCCCTTTCAAAAAAAAAATCCTTGTTATTACTCCATATCTGTAGTGAAGATTTAATATTACATAGATATGTGATATCAGACTTCAATATGGTGGCTTTTAACATTTTGTTCAAGGAAACGGTGATTTCATGTGACTTCCTGTGTGTTAAGTGCAATGATTCTACTAAAGAGTGTGATGTGTTGAAATTCTTTTCCTGGAAGACTGCACAAGACTTAGTGTTGGTAAAAGATATACATGTACTTTCTGACAGCAGTGATTCAAGGATTGATGAATAAATAAATTTGTTGTTGACATTCCTGTAAACAACTCTGGTCACCCTGAGCAGGATTAGTTTTACTGAGTGGTAGCTGGTTAACCCATTTTGTACCAGAAATCCCCAAAACAGGTACCCTGGCAAACAGTGCAGGCCCAGATCAGATGCCGCACAATGTGGCATCTGATCCGGACCTCCACTGTTTGCTAAAAGTTCAGTCATTTTCCAAATAAATTTTGATGAAAACACAACCTGTCACCCCTAAAGTTTGAAATGAACCACAGCTATATGTAAGGAGGAAGATTCCATTTGGTACAAAAAGGGTTAAAACGGTATTAAGAGAATGTGTCTGTATAAGTTAACTGCTTTGAATATATAAGCCTTCCCAGGAAAGAATAAAGTTTTAGTCCAGGTATGACCGCAGTTGTTTAATGGGCCATTAAATAACAACACTTAATGATTGTTTGCCTTTTCTAATGCTCTGTTCCCACTGTTGTGTACCGGTGATAGTTTTAGCTACATTTAACTCTTATCTTGCTGAATATTCATTTATGCCACACCCATTTCTGTCTATCAACCAATCAAATTACTATGTAATTTATTACTAGAAATTAATAAACTAAATGCCAAACAGTGTAGATCCTGATCAGATGGCTTCTTCAGAAGCCATCTGATCTGGATCTACACTGTTTGCAAAGATAAGGATTGTCTTGAACAGCAAGATAAGGGTTAAAAATAAAAGTACATGAAATGTTGGTTAACCCTTAACCTGCTGAATATTTAAATATGCCACACCCACTACTGATTATCAACCAATCAGATTACCTGATGCAAATTATTGCAACAAATTCATGAGCTGAATGACAAACAATGAAGATCCTGATCAGATGACTTCTTCAGAAGCCAACTGAGCTGGATCTACATTGTTTCAAAGATAAGGCATATCTGGGCTCAGCAGGACAAGGGTTAATACAAGATGGTGAATGCTGTCAACAAAATATTGAAGTTTGCTGTAGAAGGTTTTGTTTCGGACTGGTCAAAACTGTAAAAAGCCCCACAGTACTATCTGTTAGTGACCTTAGAGCAACATAGATCCTGATCAGGAGTAACAAGTATAATTAACCCTTTTGCACTAAATGCAATCTTCCTCATTACATATACAAGGAGTCCATTTCAAAATTTGGGGATATCAGGTTGTGTTTCTTCTAATTTTATTTGGAAAATTGCTTTACCTTTTGCAAACAGTGTAGGCCCTGATCAGACCTGCACTGTTTATCAATTACTCATTTTGGGGTTTCTGGTACAAAATGGGTCACGGAATCTTGTTAGAAACTTTTATTGTGGGTACTTTTAGAATAACCTCACTGAGTGGCAGTGACTTTTACATCACTGCTACCCATTTACACCTGAGTGGGGTGGGGCAGTGTCATTTACGTGACTTGCCCAAGGACACACCTTGCCTCCTTATTAGGATTCGTGTAGCAGCTTAAATTCTTTAAAATGTTAAGAAACAAAGACTGTCATTATAGCAAGGGTCCTCTGTATTGAGTATGAAAATTGTAATGCTCATAAATATATAAATGCAACATTACCAACACAGAAAAGCTTTTTTGCCTACACAGTGATACAGTCAAATTTCCTTGACTAAAACACCTTTGTTTGAAATAAAGTAGAGCTTCAATGGCGCGAACACCTTTGGGACCATGAAAATCTGTTTGAGGCAGAGTTATTTCGAGCTACTGAGGGTTTCTGCCAGGAAGCATAATGGGGTTGATTTTTGGGACATCTGTATGTTGTTCAATAATAAAAATGTATGCTGTGTATACTCATTAGAATCACCTCATTGAGATGATTCTTATGAGTACACACATCATACATTTGCAAGATAAAAGTTGAAAATCTCCTTAATTATCCCGCACTACTTCTTATGTACAGGAATTCACCAGGAACTAAAAAATGGGTGTGACTCGGACGGTAAATGAGCCATCAATGTTGGAGCCATCAAAGTTCTACTGTAGTTAGAGCCAAACTACTGAGGGTTCAGAGGGCGACAGGGCTTGAGATGTCATTTCATCTCCGTGTCTGGAAAAAGTCACAAAATTGGAAGCGACATCTCCAAAATGACCTAAATAGTGTTGACGAGGACATAAAACCTCTATTTGCGGCCGCCTCCCATCTGGGCTTGAAGAAATATATGGACTGAAACTGACCCGCACACGTATACTGGTAAATAGCTTAGGGGATCTGAGCCTGCCCAGGAAAAGCGGTGTGAGTCGGACCAGCCATGCTTATAAACTCAACTGGTTTCATTGGGTGCCAGGACTTGATATGTCATTTCATCTCAATGTTGGGTAAAATTCCCACAAAATTGGAAGCAATGTCTCCAAAATGACCTTTATAGTGTTGACAGGGACGTAAAACCTCAAATCAAACAAACAAAACCTCTATTCAAACAAACTGTGGGTTTAGAGCCACAGTTCTGAGGGTTTATAGCCACATTACTGAGAGTATTATAGCACCAGATCTGGAGTCATAATGGAGATGATAGGCCATTCTTTCACAAAATAAAGATATGTATACTCATTAGTATTGCCTCATTGAGGTGATTCTAATGAGAAGACATAACATACCTTTTCCAGGTAAGATAAAATAAGACCAACATTGCTTGATCATTGTGAATGTACGGATATTTGGATTATCTAGGGTCTCCAGAGTCAGTTTCAGTTAACTGGTAGACCAGCCACCTGTGCCTGAGCCATTGAAGTTAACACAGTACTGAATATTTATCAGCGGTACCAGTTCCATGTTCTGGGCCCCACCCATTGGGGCTTGGAGAAATAGATACGGCTGCATGGTGTTTCCCAGAGAGCTGAAACCAACCACACATCAGTACTGGTAAACCACTTTGAGAACCTAAGTCTGCCTAGGCAGAGTGGTTGGAGTCAGACTGACCATGCTTATAAACCCTATTGGTTTCATTGCGTGGCAGGGCTTGAGATGTCATTTCATCTCGATGTCAGGTAATAGTCCGACAAGATTGGTAGCAACACCACAAAAATGATCTATGTAGTGTTGAGGGGATGTTAAATCCAAAAGTTCCATGCTCTGTATGTTGACCATGAAAAGAAAGTTCTATAATGGGCGAGTTTAATTTATGATTGAAGTGATGATTATATATTGATCTTGGGTTTGGGAGAAAATCAAGAACCCTTTGTACTTCTTAACATAAACTGATTCTAAAATTTGTGCTGTCATAATACAGCTATGTGGCATATGACTTCTACATAATCACTACGCTTACTGATAGATCCTGAATATGAAACTGTTTTGTAATTTTTATATCAAATAAAATATTGTTTAAACCAACTATTCGGCATTTTGATGTCGCATAGTAATGTCATAAACATTTCATAGCAACATAAAATTCAGCCATTTTGTGCAATGAAGAAGGATTTAACTCTTATCCTACTGTTCACGACAACCCTTTTCTTTGGAAACAGTGTAGATCCAGATCAGATGATCAGGATCTAAACTGTTTGACATTCAATGTATGAATTTCTAGGAATAAATTACATCAAGTAATCTGATTGGTTTAAAGTCAGACATGGGTGTGGCTAAACTGAATATTCAGCAAGATAAGGGTGAGCATATACTAATTCTAAAATTTGTGCTGTCATAATACAACTATGTGGCATATGACTTCTACATAATCACTGCTAACTGTTAGATCCTGAACCATCTATTGTATATGAAACTGTTTAGTAATTTTTATATCAAATGAAATATTGCTTAACCCATTTAGTACCAGAAACCCCAAAACGGGTATTTGGCAAACAGTGCAGGCCCAGATCAGACACCGCAGAATGCGGCGTCTGATCAGGGCCTACACTGTTTGCAAAAAGTCCAGCCATTTTCCTAACAAATTTTGAAGAAAACACAACCTTACACCCCTAAACTCATGCTATATATAAGGAGGAAGATTCCATTTGGTACAAAAGGGTTAAACCAATTTTAAAACTTTTATCTTGGCCATGAGAAGCAGTAAGGCGTCTTTGAGAATGTACACCCAGTGAAGACCCAGTTTAGCCAGCACATCCACACACTGAAGGTCTTCACAAATAAGAAAATAACAAATAAGATGCAGTGCTGCTCCACTCAGACAGTGACAGTTGTATTCTGATTGAGTAAGCCAGCCAATGTTTGTCTTGTATCTCGGTGTCGAGGAAAAGTCAAACAAAAATGGAAGCAACCTCTGCAAAATGACCTAAATAGTGTTGATGGGGACATAAAACCGCAACACAGACATGAACAGAACCGAACAGTACATATCAACAGTACTTTTTCCTTTGAATGATTGCAAGTACAGAAACCAAATTTTGGAAAAACATAAGAACGTGGTAACTTTACATTCCAGCAGTTAATTGAAAAATTACATTTTTCTGTTAATGGTTCAGTGAAGTTCCATTTTGAAAACGGGTACCACACCATCTCTTAACCCTTATCCCGCTGCATAAATTAATTAAGCCACTCCCATTGCTGATTATCAACCAATCAAATTACTTGATATAATATATTTGTTCAATTCACAAACTGCATGACAAACAGTGTAGATCCTGATCAGATGGCTTCTTCAGAAGCCATCTGATCTGGATCTACACTGTTTGCAAAGATAGGGGTTGTCGTGTTCAGCCGGAAAAGGGTTAAAGTATGATAAACTCTTAACTCACGACTTTTTAGAAAATGTACAGAAGTTTAGTACTTGAACACAGGCTACTTTCGTTTGAGCCAGCACACGACAAACCCTACAATAAGACATTAGCGCCCAACGAAGACTCAGATCAGCCTGCACGTCCGTGCAGTCTGATCAGTCTTCGTTGTGCGCTCCTAGGATAGCTAAAGTGCTCCTTCATGCAGCAAGAGAAGTCTCTGGTTAGACTATGTGGATGCGCAGGCTGATCTGATTCTTCGCTGGGCGCACATGTAAGTAGTAGGAAATGCTGTGCCGCGGCTCATTTATTATATACTGACAGTAATGTACATCTCATGTGATATATTTGTAAGCAATGAAAGCAAGAAAATTGAAGGGAAGATTGGAAATAAACGTTTTGTCTAGTTCTTATGTCTCTTTGTGCCTTTGCATCCTAAACCAAATCACACTTAACCTTATCTTGCTGAATATTCATTTAAGCCACACCCATTTCTGTCTATCAACCAATCAAATTACTGATGATGTAATTTAGTGCTACAAATTTATAAACTGAATACCAAACAGTGTAGATCCTGATCAGATGGCTTCTTCAGAAGCCATCTGATCTGGAACCACACTGTTTGCAAAGATAGGGGTTGTCATGAACAGCAAGATAAGGGTTAAGGTATTCTTAACCCATTGTATACTAGTGGGCTGTTCCATTGCTATATGTTGGACAAGTCCATTTGTCATAAAAGAGGGCATTACATGTGAATAATCTGCTGGACAGAAAAAAAGGCTTGACATTTCACTGGATTCACATGCAATGTTTAGCCTTAGTTTTGCTGAAAAATAATTTCAACAATATGATTGCTGTCTGCTCAAAACGTTTCTATGGCACTATAAGAGTTAATGAATCTGTACCGGACACAAACATGTTTTTGTACTACAGGGTTAACCTATTGTATCCTGGTGGACTCTTCCACTGCTATATGTTGGACAAGTCCATTTGTCATATAAGGGGTGGTAGGCCTATTTTTATTCTATTTTTGACGGAAAATTCTGTAAGCAAATAATGCAGGCCCTGATCAGACGCCGCCTTCTGCCGCTTCTGATCTGGGCCGGCACTGTTTGCCAAGGTACCCCTTTAGGGGTTTCCCCGCATACAATGGGTTAAATCAGTCAGAATAGATAGCCCATTCCAAAGTACAGGGGCAGCCATGGTAGTTCAAGATGTATGGGTGTCTGACTGGTGATGTGGAAGTAGTGGGTTGGTTACCTGCCGTGTTGGCAATATTCTTTCGTGGAGATCAATTATTAAATCTTTTCTATGGTCATTCACACCCTTCTGCTGATAAAGGTAGTTACAAGTTCTGGCAAAAGAATGCACCATACTAATGAAACGCTTGTGTGTAAGCCTGCCCAGTAAAAGTGGGATTTTAGGTAAACTGATGGCTCATTATGACCTAAATAGTGTTGACTATGCTGCTAAATTAAAAACAAAGAAACAATTCAACTCAGTTGAGTATGAAATTTGTAATACTCATATATTGCATGGCCTATCAATGTTGGGCAAGAAATCTTGATTTCTATAATCAAACCAACATTTTATCGGTTTTGAAGAATTATCTAGTTATTGGGGTCAGGTCTATGTTCTTTAGAAAATCTGTTTTTCATTGGTTGCAGGCCGTGCATAGCTGCAAAGGCAGGTTTATGTACAACAATATATGCAAACCTGTGCACAACAAAACCTACCGTTATGATCCTAAGTATATGTATTGGGACAGACAGCCCTAAGCAAACAGTGCAGACCCAGATCAGCTGTCTGATAAGGATCTACACTGTTTGCCACTCCGTCTGCACTTTTTTGGACTCCTTGCTGGATCATACAACTAATTTGTTAAAATTTTAGGAGAATTGCAACAAGTTCTCAAGGTGTCCGAATTTTTAGGATAACCCCTATGCAAACAGCAAAGGCTCTTTGAACCCTGTATGGCAGTTTTCACTTACATTTGTTTGGATAGCCTGAGGCTGTAATAGGCCCATGCAATCTGTGAAGACTTACCAAACAGCTCAAATGGACAGACTGTCCACATTGTGACATGTTATTGTCCGGTTTTTAGCTCGGCTGTTTTCGAAGAAAACGACGAGGTATTGTCATTGCTCTGGCGTTGTCTGCTTCTTGCAAAAACTTGGGCATTTTGTAATATCTCTGTCATTACTGAACATATTTACTTGAAATTCAGACTAGTTGTTCATTATGAAAAGGGGAACTCATACCAATAGATGAGGTAACCCTCAAAATATTTTTGGTACAGTTATGCCCCTTTTTACTTGAAACTGGAAAGCTAATTGAAAGAAACTGTCCTTTTGGCTTTCCGCTGTTGATGTTTTCATTAGGGTCTAGTTATTTGAACTTTGTGTTTCCTTCCTTTTGGTGTCGGGTGGGAGGTGTGGCTTAAGAGGAATGGGAACACGTGGCTGATTTTTCCGCCATTTTTCTGAGGGAGACAACTTTTGGGACTTCCTGTTCGCCTTTCTATAAGCCCTGTCCCACGGAAAAAGGGGTCTACTCTTAAAAGAAAGAATTTGTTCCTCAGGAGCAAATTGTTTCCTTTAAGAGTTGACCCCTATTGACATGGGAGACAAAAATACTTTTGCAGGAGTTGTCTCCCCTGAATTACCCTTAATTGTATTGATTCCTGATTATTGCCTTCACTTCTATTTAGCAGTTCTAAGAATACTACCAAGGTTTTGTGCAGATGGATTAACCCTTCAGAACAAATTAATTTTGCAGCACCCATTTCTGACTTTCAACTGATCCAGTTACTTGATGTAATTTATTCCTACAAATTTACAAACAGAAAGTCAACTTGTCAAGCAGTGCCGGCCTAGGTAGCTCAGTCGGATGTGTGTCTGTCTTGATCAGGGGTTTGATACCTGCCGAGGTTGGCAACATTCTTTCGTGGAGATTGATCGTGAAATCTTTTCTCTCCCTTCCGCTGATTCAGGAAGGGCGGTTGTCAGTTTCTGGAGAAAGAATGTGCACTGTACTGGTTAACCGCTTACGTATAAGCCTGCCCAGGAAAAGGGTGGATTGGTAAACTGACCGGCTCAAAAATGACCTAAATAGTGTTGACTGGGCTGTTAAACTCCAAAACCAACCGACAAAACTTGTCAAGCAGTGTAGGTATTGATGATATAGCTTCTTCAGAAGCTGTTTGATCTGTTTCTCCGTTCTCCACTTTTTATGTCCCCGGTAGCGATAGCGGGGACATATTGTTTTTGCCCTGTCTGTTTGTTGGTTTGTACGTGGACAACTTTAACGTTGGCCATAACTTTTGAACCGTTTGAGATAGAGCATTCATATTTGGCCTGAAGGTTCCTTGTGACAAGACCTTCACATTCATGCAAAAAAATTGACCTGTGACCTTGAACTTGACCTTTGACCTACTTAAAAGAAAAAAATAACATTGGTCATAACTTTTGAACCACTTGAGATACAGCCTTCATATTTAGCATGTATGTTCCTTGTGACAAAAGCTTTACATTCATGCAAAAAAATTTGACCTGTGACCTTGACCTTTGACCTACTTAAAATAAAAACATAACATTTTGGTCATAACTTTTGAACGGTTTGAGATAGAGCCTTCATATTTTGCATGTAGGTTCCCTGTGACAAGAGCTTTACATTAACACAAAAAATTTTGACCTTGACCTTTGACCTACTTAAAATAAAAAAATAACATTTTGGTCATAACTTTTGAACGGTTTGAGATAGAGCCTTCATATTTTGCATGTAGGTTCCTTGTGACAAGAGCTTTACATTCACACAAAAAATTTTGACCTGTGACCTTGACCTTTGACCTACATAAAAGAAAAAGTTAACATTGGTCATAACTTTTGAACCTTTGGAGATACAGCCTTCATATTTAGCATGTATGTTCTTTGTGACAAAAGCTTTACATTCATGCAAAAAAATTGACCTGTGACCTTGACCTTTGACCTACTTAAAAAAATAACATTTTGGTCATAACTTTTGAACGGTTTGGGATAGAGCTTTCATATTTGGCATGTAGGTTCCCTTTGATTAGAGCTTTTCTTTCATGCAAAATGTTTGGACCTTGACCTTGACCTTTGACTTACTTAAAAGAAAAAATAAAATTCTTCATAACTTTTGAACCGTTTAAGATAGAGCCTTAATATTTGGCATGTAGGTTCCTTGTGACAAGAGCTTTACATTCATGCATTTTTTTTTTACCTGTGACCTTGACCTACTTTAAAGAAAAAATATTATTGTTCATAATTTTTTAACCGTTTAAGATAGAGCTTTCATATTTGGCATGTAAGTTTCTTGTGTCAAGGGCTTCCCACACAAACAAAAATCTTGAACTGTGAGCAACTTTGAATAAAAAATGACCATGCCCGGGGACATGTTAGTGTTTCACAAACACATCTTGTTGTGAATTCTGATTTAGCAGTACAAGGATTAACTGACTGATCCATATGACATTTATAGTGTTGACTGGTTGAAAAACCGATACAGGGAGGGTAACTATCAATGGGGTCTACTCTGTTAGGAAAAAAGTCACTTTAGACCCCATTTCAGACTGGCTCAGTTTACAAGCAAGAGGACCATGATGGTCCTATATCGCTCACCTGAGCTAACAGTTTCAAAGTTTCAGGAAGTTCCAATTTTTACTGATGTCAAGGTCAGAAACAAGCATTTTCAGCATTCAAATGGACATAACTCTGTATGAGATAGGCAGACATCACCAGTCTTCAAACTCATCCGAACTTTCATTGCCACCCTACTTATAATTATGCTAGTTTCAGGAAGATTCAGTCACAATTAAAGGACTTTTTGTGATGACAAGATACGAAATAGGCATTTTCAGCAAAGAAGGGGACTTAACTCTAGAAGTAATTTGCCAACAATGTTAGTTTGCAAACTCATTCAAGCTTTTATCCCTAATTATGCCCCCAACTTTGAAAAAGTTGGGGGGGGGGGGGCATACTGCTTCTGGCTTGTCCGTTCGTTCGTTTGTTCTTTCATATGTTCGTCACGCTTTCTTCTGCATAGCATAACTTAACCATGTACGCTAGTGTTTTGAAATTTCATATATGGTTTCCTAATGAAAAAATAGTTGACCCATATTTTTTTTCTTATCCTAATTATCTCCCCTTTTTGCATTATTTCCCTTTTAATTAAATTACATAGAAATCTCGTTAGCAAGATATCTAAAAAAAGTATTTTAGCTAGAGCCTTGAAATTTGGTATACTGATTTGGGCTAAGGAGGAGATCACCTGATTAAATTTTTAACCAGTTTAATGAAATTTGGTTGGAGTGATTGCCCTTGGCATTTTCGGGTCATTTAATTGTGTTTCTTTCTTGTAGCAAGATATTTAAAAAAACTATTTAAATTGTTGCCTAAAAACTTGACATGCTGATTTGGAATGATGACTAGTACATCGCCTGATTGACATTTGAAAAAAAAAAAATCTGTTTTTTTTTTTTTTTTTTTTTTTTTTTTGCGATAATGGCAGGCCTCCTAGCATAACCTATAAAACCTATAATAACCTATAATTTTGTGCCAAACCTATAAAACCTTTATTTTGTTCATAAAACCTATAAAAAGTCTGTATTTTCATGAAAAAACCTATATTTTTTTACTTTTTGAACCTTCTTGCGACTCAACCCTAACTTTTCTTCAAAATGCACTACTATTTTTAGCTCACAACATTTTCAAACGACATCTCCTCTGAAGCCACTGGGCCGATTCAGCCCAAATTTCATTTGTAGCATCCTTGGGCAGGGGGATTGAAAGTTTGTGTTTTTAATGAAAATCGGCTCATTAGTTTGGTTGCTATGGCAACTTAGAGTTTCCATAGACTTATAATGGGGAAAATAGAAAAATGGCATTTACTGCCAAGCCTCTGCAGATATTTTGACAAAACTTTCATAGAAATGTTCCATAGGTAATCTTCTACCTGCCGTATGATAAAAGGCCTTCTGCTCATTTTTATTGGTTACCATGGAAACCAAAATGCAAAAAATAGACAAAAAAATACTTAAAAAATCATCTCAGAAACCATATGCTCTAGGAGGCTGAGACTTTATGAAAATATTCACCATATTTGCCTTTACAGGTTTTGTTTTTTTTTTTATGAAATTTGGCCTTTTAGTTTTGTTGCTATGGCAACTTATAGTTTCCATTGACTTATAATGGGGAAAACTGAAAAATGGCATTTACTGCCCAGTCATTGCAGATATTTGGAGAAAACTTACATAAACATGTTCCTTGTGTAAACTTCTCTCAGCCATATGCTTTTATGTCAACCTGGGGGTCCCCTAGGTTGTGCCGGGGCCATGCCCTGCCCCCTCCACTTCATAAAATGCCTTGTATCTCAGAAACCTTACAGATCCCAATCCCTAAACCATATATATTCTTGTTCCTTATGATAAGATGCATTAAGTGACACCAACCTGGGGGTCCCCTAGGTTGTGCCGGGGCCATGCCCTGCCCCCTCCACTTCATAAAATGCCTTGTATCTCAGAAACCTTACAGATCCCAACCCCTAATTCATATATATTCTTGTTCCTTATGATAAGATGCATTAAGTGACACCAACCTGGGGGTCCCCCGGGATGTGGGTGGGACATGCCCTGCCCCCTCTATTTCATAAAATGCCATTTATCTCAGAAACCATTCAGATTCCCACCCCTAAACTATATATATTCTTGTTCCTTATGCTAAGATGCATTAAGTGACACCAACCTGGGGGTCCCCCGGGATGTGCCGGGGACATGCCCCACCCCCTCCACTTCATAAAATGCCATATATCTCAGAAACCATACAGATCCCCACCCCTAAACTATATATATTCTTGTTCCTTATGCTAAGATGCATTAAGTGACACCAACCTGGGGGTCCCCCGGGATGTGCTGGGACCATGCCCAACCCCCCTCCACTTCATAAAAGGCCAAATATTCCAGAAACCTTACAGATCCCCTGCCTAAACCATATATATTCTTGTTCCTTATGATAAGACACATTCAGTGACACCAACCTAGGGGTCACCCAGGGTGCTCCCGGGCCTTGCTTCACCCCTTGACTTCACAAAAGACCATATATCTGAGAAACTGTTCAGAGCCCCACCCCTAAAACATATATATTCTTGTTCCTTATGATAATACGCAATCAGTGACACCAGCATGCAGGTCCACCCAGGGTGCCATGGGCCATGCCCCACCCCTTTACTTCATTAAAATCCATATATTTCAGAAACCATACAGATCCCCACCCCTGAACAATATATAATTTATTCTTGTTCATTATAATAAGATGCATTAAGTGACACCAACCTGGAGTTCCCCCGGGATGCCAGGGATATGCCCCGACCCCTCCACTTCATAAAAGACCATTTATCTCAGAAACCATTCAGATCCCCACCCCTAAACCATATATATTCTTGTTCCTTACGATAAGACACATTAAGTGACACCAACCTGTGGGTCCCCCGGGATGTGCCAGGGACATGCCCCACCCCTTCCACTTCATAAAAGGCCATTTATCTCAGAAATTATTGAGATCGTCACCCCTAAACCATATATATTCTTATTCCTTATGATAAATTGCATTCAGTGACACCAAATTTGGGGTCCCCTGGGATGTGCTGGGACCATGCCCAACCCCCTCCTCTTAGTAAAAAGCCAAATATTCCAGAAACCTTACAGATACCCACCCCTAAACCATATACATTCTTGTTCCTTATGATAAGACACATTCAGTGACACCAACTTAGGGGTCACCCAGTGTGCGCCCGGGCCATGCTCCACCCCTTGACTTCACAAAAGACCATATATCTGAGAAACTGTTCAGAGCCCCACCCCTAAAACATATATATTCTTGTTCCTTATGATAACACGCAATCAGTGACACCAGCATGCAGGTACCCCCGGGGTGCCACAGGCCATGTCCCACCCCTTTACTTCATTAAAATCCATATATCTAAGAAACCTTCCAGATCCCCACCCCTAAACCATATTATATTCTTGTTCCTTATGATAAGACGCAATCAATGACACCAGCATGCAGGTCCCCCCGGGGCGCCACAGGCCATGCCCCACCCCTTTACTTCATTAAAATCCATATATCTCAGAAACTGTTCAGATCCCCACCCATTAACCATATTTATTCTTGTTCCTTATGATAAGACTCACCTTCATAATAGGCCATATATCTCAGAAACCATTCAAATCCTCATCCTATAATCACATATATTCTTGTTCATTGTTATTAGACACATTCAGTCACCCCCGTCTTTGGGGGTCAGCAGGGGCCATTTCTCTCCCTGCCACTTCATAAAAGTGCCTCATATCTCAGAAACATCCCCACCGTTTAACCGCATATACTCTTGGTCCTTATGATAAGACTTATTCATTGACAACAATCTTGGGCTTCTCTTGGATCTGCCATGCCCGATTCCCTTCATTGCTTAAAAGGCCTTACATTTCAGGAACCATACATATTCCCACTGATAAACCATATATGTCTTTGTTCCTTTTGATAAGATGCACTTAGTGACACCAACCAGGGCTCCATTGGGTCCATGCCCAGATCTCTCTACTTTATAAAACACCTAATATTTCAGATACAGTCCACATGGGTGCTCATTTGGGTATGGGGTTTGTTTGGGAGACTTTATAATTGGTATAATAAAATCATATCATGTTATAATACATGGCTGCCATTGGGCAGTGTCCACCTGAGCACTGGTCTATGAACTTTGGCTCTTGGGTTTGTTTGCTATGCCAAGTAATGGCCTTTTGAAAATTTGGGCATTTGTGGACAAGCATATGTTTGGGGGCATAGTGTTTTACAAACACCATTTCTAGTTTATATGTACATTTCAGGAAGATCCTTTTAAAACTTAGGGACTTAAGATGATGTCAAAATTGGGCATTTTCTGCAATTAAAGGGACATAACTCTATGATAGACTGCCCCCCCCCCCCCTTGTAAGTTTTCACTTATCCAAGCTGTAATCCCTAGCCTACTTAAACGTTAATTTCAGGAAGAGCCCATTAAAGCTTAAGGACTTGTGGTGATGACAGGGTTCAAAATGGGCATTTTCAGCAAAGAATGTGGAATAAGTCTATGATAGATAGGCCAATCACACCTGTTTTCCAACTCATCTGAGCTTTTATCCCTGACTTACTTATAAGTAAATTTCAAGAAGATCCGATAAAAACTGAATACCAGGTCAAAATAGGCATTTTCTGCAATCAAGGGGGACCGCACTGGTTTTCGAATGCATCAAAGCTTTAACCCCTGATTTGATCTGATAAAAACCGAAGGGGCCACAGTGCTGGGTTTTGAAGGGGCCTTTTGTTTAAATTTAAGTGCCTTCACCAAACAATAGAGACGGATTTTTATTCGGAGGTCATTCAATATGGCAGACGCGCCATGACTTCATCCCCGGGCATGCGCAGTCCTTGATGCCCAACCGGCCCCTATACTACTCGTTGCTTCCAATTTTGTGGGACTTTTACCAGACATTGAGATGAAATAACATCTCAATCCCCGCCGCCCAATGAAACCAATAGGGTTTATAAGCATGGACAGGCCGACTCGCAGCAATTTTCCTGGGCAGGCTTAGACATTCTAAACAGATTACCAGTACTCCTGTGCGGTCAGTATCAGCTCTGCGTGGAAGCATCGTGCAGCCCAATCTATTTCTTCAAGCCCCGATGGGCGGGGGCGATCTGTAATAATTTTACACATATTCTATAAAGTTTTATCCATCTTCCATGAACGATTAAGCAAATAAGAACACTTTGCATCACTAAAAGACGCATATTGTATTTTTACATAGGGATGTACATTATTTTTCTTATTTCTGCTTAAACAAATAGATTGTGAGTAATCTAATTGTGGGTAGAGTACCCACAATATATGTTTTGAGCAGAAATATGAAAAATATCAGATTTTTTTATCTGAAAATTTTCAGTTAAAATCTTCAACATATTTATTTAGGCGTGTTTTAATAATGTCACTCCTTTTTCGGAGGGGCAGTGTGTAAAGGAAAAAAAATCAGGGTGTCAAAGTCTTTGTTCTATGTTTAACCCTTATCTTGCTGTTCACGGCACCCCCTATCTTTGCAAACAGTGTAGATCCAGATCAGATGGCTTCTGAAGAAACCATCTGATCAGGATCTACACTGTTTGGCATTCAGTTTATGAATTTGTAGCAATACATTACATCAAGTAATTTGATTGGTTGATAGACTGAAATGAGTGTGGCTTAAATGAATATTCAGCAAGATAAGGTTTCTACCGGGTAGAAACCATGCCCGGTATTCTTTACCAATACTTTCGAACATTTGTTGAAAAACACGGAAAATTCACATGGAATGCCAAGTATTTTTTTTTTTCTGAAAGTAAGGGAAGCAGACTGTCGCCTGAGCTTGAAGAGATATTTGTTCTTACACACACTAAAATATCAATCTAAATAAATCAGAAAATGGTCCATGCAAATAAATGTACGTAATAATTTTCTTTGTTCCGCACATATTTTGCTCCAGCTAGGTATTTCAACTCCATTACCCCTTGATAGTGAAAAAAAAAAACAACAACAAAAAAAAAAAAAAAAAAAAACGCATGCGTGATAATTCTTTCCTTTGAGAAATAGATTGGGCCGCTGTATGAGTACTGGTAAACTGCTTAGGAAATGTGTTGCGAGTCAGACCGACCATGCATATGAACTCTATTGGTTTCATCGGGCGACAGGGCTTGAGATGTCATTTCATCTCATTGTCGGGTAAAAGTCCCACGAAATTGGAAGCAACGCCTCCAAAATGACCTACCCAGTTTTGACTGGGACGATTAACCTAAAATCAAACAAACAATAAGGATATATCCATTTTTCGGAGGTACTTACATTAAATTCTGGAATACGAGGAGCGTTGTAGCTTACTGGTTAGTGCACTTGGCACTTGTCTATCATGCTAGAGGCCCCCGGTTCGATTCCTGGTAGCGGTAATAAAATCGCGGTGTCCGGACATGCTTCACTGGCATTATTTCAAGGGATGAATGCCACAAAAAAGTACACCGTCCTTCGGATCGGGACGTTAACTAGAGGCCCCCTGTGCAGGGAAAACCATCCCCTATGCAGGTAAAAGACCCCTACCATAATTAGGGACAGTTCAGGGACAGGGTCGGTGATTTCATCTATTCCTCCTTATTTTCAAAATACTGAAACATCCATAATTTGCTATAAATACAATAAACCTGTTAGAAGCCCCCGCCCATCGGGGCTTGAAGAAATAGATGGGCTGCATGATGTTTCCACGCAGAGCTGAAACCGACCCGCATATGAGTAATGGTAAACCGCTTAGAGGACCTAAGCCTGCCCAGGCAATGCGGTGTGAGTCGGACCGTCCATGCTTATAAACACTGTTGGTTTCATTGGGTGGCAGGGCTTGAGATGTCATTTTATCTCAATGTCGGATAAAAGCCCCACAAAATTCGAAGCAACGTCTTTACAGTGTTGACGGGGCCGTTAAACCTCAAAGCAAACAAAAGATCTATCATTTTTAATTCCAATAAACTCGTTTCTGGTCTTGATATTGACACTAACACTCCCGATACATGTGATTGTAAAAATTCAGTGTATTGCTATCCTGCTGCTGGTCATATTACTGGCAATTTAAAAATTATTCCTGATTCTAGGATACGAAATATATTTTCTGAAGGTCCGAAATATCGATTTCCTTCTTAAATTGATTTCAATAAGTGTAGAGATGAAATCGCTGCTGCCTTGAATGAATTTGGTAATCGATGGTGTAAACAAGAGTATGTTGAGCATAAAGCTCTCAAAGAATGGAAACTTAGCATTCTGAAATTAGTGAACAAACGCATTCCTTTCTATTCTCAAAAATACGAACTTATTACCTCCTAAACCTAAGACATCTTTACGTCACCTTAAAGAAGCCTCCGTGGTGTAGTGGATACGCTACTCGTCTTGTAAACCAGGGGTCGCAGGATCGATCCCGGGCTTCTCCAGACTTTCGGATGAGTCTTTAAACCGAGGTCCCGTCTCCGTATGACCTTAGCTGTTGGTGGGACGTAAAACTCAAACACTCACTCACTCACGTCACCTTAAACTAGGTATTCAAGAATTTCATAAGAAGTTTGTTTTGGCTCCAGAAGATAAGGCCGCTAATAATGCGGTCGTTGTTAACACTCTTCAGCAAGAACTTGGTGGTACTAAGGCCTATGAATTGCAGCTTTGGCTGTAGAGAGGGCTTTAGTTGATGACCACATTTGTCATTCGGCCACTATGTTTGTTGTCTGTGTTACAGAAGGACAAGACAAGCTTCCTACGTTATATTGGTTGCCCAAACTTCATAAAGACCATACAAAGCACGGTTTATTGCAAATCCAAGCCATTGTACCACCACTGAACTTTCCAAATTATTATTAACTTCATGTTTTATTGCCATCAAAATACATGTCATTTAATATTGCGACAAAGTCTTTGAAAGATCAGGGAGAAATCTGTTTTTGTCTATAAAACAATCTAATGAAGTTTTAAATAAATTGAAATCCAGACGTTTTCGAGCTTCTAGTCGGTCTACTTATGATTTTTCCACTCTTTACACTACATTTCCTCACAATCTTATAAAAGAAAAACTTAATGATTTAACTGAATGGACGTTTCATAGAGAAGATTCCCTCTATCTTGCGTGTCATGTAAGAAATGTTTTTTTTTTTTTTTTTTTCACTTCTGAAGAGACTTTATGGTCATGTCAGAAAGTGTGTGAAGCTCTCACCTTTCTACTTGCCAATATTTACATAAGATTTGGTGCTAAGTTAATTAGCCAAATGTGGGTATTCCGATGAGTACAAATTTCGCACCCCTTGTGGCTGATCTGTTCTTATTTTATTATGAAAGAGACTTCATGGTGTCCTTTTCTGTTGAAAACCAATCTGAAATCATTGAAGCCTTTATAGCTCGACTTCTAGATATTTGGGTGATTTATTAAATATTGACAATACCTATTTCGATGGTTTGATCAGTCAGATTAACCCCCCCCCCCCCACCCCACCCCAGAACTTCAGTTAAATCAATCAAATTATTCTGATACCGAGGCTACGTTTTTTATTTACATCTGTCTATTGTAGATGTTTTTTTTTTTTTTTTTTTTGTTTGTTTGTTTTTTGTTTTTTGTTTTGCAATATTTACGATAAATGCGATGATTTTGATTTTGAGATTGTAAGTTTTCCTTTCTTGGATGGTGATGTTCCTCGTGCGGCATCCTATGGCGTTTATATTTCGCAATTAATTCGATTTGCTTGAGTGTCTAGTCATGTATCTGACTATAACACTCGTAATAAATTTTTAACTGCTAAACTTCTTTAATCAGGGTTATCGGTATCATAAACTACGCAAAGCCTTTTCAAAATTTTATAGACGTCATTCCGATTTAATTTCAAAATTCAATGTTGGACTTAAATCTCTTCTGCAACAAGGTCTTTCAGAACCCGAATTTATGGTGACTTAGTATGTAAATTTAGAAAAAAAATATATATGCAATGACTTCAGCACCCAATTTCGTAAAATCATTCTTCGATATAAAAAGATAGGGTACAACATAAATATTATACGACAGACTTCATGCATGGAAGTTAACCCAATCACGGTCGACAAGTTTGCTTCCCTCTTAAATTGCACGCCGGTGGGTCAGGCCTCAGATTCTATGACGGTTCCAGCGTAAAGGCTTACTGAGAATTAGAGAGTATCTAATTTAATGCAATGTTGGTTGGTGCCTGATGCTCTGTCTCTGGTCGGGCCCATCGGAGTCTAACTGTTCGTCTTCTTTTGCTCCAGCATTTCTGTGGTTTCTTGCTGTTGAGTCCTCATCGTTGTTTCATCTCTGTGGTTGTTTGATTTTTGTGTTCTCGAAGATGTTGCGCTGATGAGTTAGGAGGCCTTCATGCGGACTGAACAAATTATTTGTCTAAATCGCGACGGAAGTAAGGGAGAGGATTTTGGCCACGTAAAATCGATTTAACCCCCCCCCCACACACACACACACACACCCACCCCCGCCCCCAGTGGAATTCGTTCCACTAGCCGTTCCAAGGCGGTTCTTCTGTCGCGGTTTATTTTTTTATGATTTGTCTTTGAGTGTGTGTATTGTTTATATTATTTTATTTTGGATAGCCAATTGGCAATTTTGTGGGAAAGTAACTGTCATATTGATGATTACATTAGGGTCTAGTTGTTTCATGTTTGTGCTTCTTTCTCTTTGGTGTCTCTGATGGGTGCGGTGGGTTAATTGTATTGATTCCTGATCATTTTCTTCACTTCCATTTTTCATCCTGCAAACCTGTGGTGTATGTAATGTACACCTGCACGTAATCCTCGTGAGGGGTAGTTGCTGTATATAAAGAAAGAAAGAAAGAAACAAAAGGAAATTGTTGGAAATATAAAAATGTGGGAAATATACCAGGTGTATTCCCCATAACAAAATATGTGTTCGCAGACTCCGCCAGTCATTCCGTACAATTCTTTAATGCACCGAATATAGTAAATACATGGTTAGTGACTTTAATAATAAAATATAATCGGTGAGCCTTAGGGGCGAGCTTTAGCGAGCCCTTATAAAATTGTCGCGGGGAACCGATTATATTTTATTATTAAAGACACTTATCATGTATTTAGTTTATACCGCAATTCAAAATAATCAAGGGGTTTTGCAATAATTTAGCAAATTGAAGCAAAAAAGACAGCAGACAGTGTAGCATGTTAAACGACATTCAATGCCATGGCGCGCACACGTATTATAACGTGACGTCAAAGAGTGCAAAGTTTCTGACGTCGCCGTGCCACAAAGACGTAGGAAACAACATGGACGCTCGAATAAAAGTTTCTTAGCGCTTACATTTTGTATGAAAATCTGCAAATAAATAGTTTATTTTAGCTTTAAAAGTTATTTTCGGGATTGTTGCGTCACTGCAGTAGCAGTGCGGAGTTATTCCAACTGGCCATTCAAACCATGTAAGGCCGAGAAGGTAAGAATTTAGCTGAAATTTCTGAAAATCTGTTTAAATAAATATTGCTAAGATTTTAACTTGCAGTTTCTTTGTTTTCCCATGCATAAAAGGTTGCGTGTTATTTTTCACACTTGCAAATTAGGGATCTGAAAAGTAGGTCCGGTCTATAAGCGGTCACTAGAGGTATTATAGGTCAGTAGAAGGTATTGTAGGTCACTACCGATAATAGCGTGCTGTTATTCGATCCCCTTTGTTAGGTTACTTGAATGCCTGATTGCGGTATAAAACGCCTTTGACTGTGCGTCGACTCATTTGCCTAACCTGTATATTTTGAATTAAGGCTTTACGTACCCGCCAACTCTATTCATGTCACTTTGTAGACGGTTGCTTCCGATTTTGTATAGAAGATCGGTCTATAAATAACAGGCGTTCTGTTCTGTTCGGGCGTTTAAAAGTGTTGTTTTTTTTTTTGTGTGTGTGTGTGTGCGTTTTTGTGTTTTTTTTTTTTATTTGAGGATAAACGTCTCTATCAACACCATTAAGGTAATTTTGGAGACGTTGCTTTCAATTTTGCGGAACTTTTACCCGACATTGAGATGAAATGACATCTCAGCCCCTACCGCCCAATGAAACCAAAAGGATACATATGCATGGACGGTCCGACTCGCATGCTGAGACCTAAGCGGTTTACCAGTACTCATGTGCGGTGAGTTTCAGCTCTGTGTGGAAGCATCATGTAGCCCGATCTATTTCTCCAAGCCCCGATGGGCGGGGGCCATAGGCTTTTAATAGAAATCCATATGTAATTATTCACAGCTTTATTATTAATCGATTTAAATTTGAACCGGTTGGCTATGACAAAAGTGTTTACCATTTAAATGTCAAAAGTCATTTAATGGTAAAGTCCCCCATATGAAGTAAAGGAAACAAACAGTCCGTATCGCACTTCTATAGCAAACGTTAACACTTTCTTTAAGGGGGGTGAAACACCTTCAGGGGAGGCAACTGCTGCATAAGTAATTTTGTCTCCCATGTCAATAGGGACCAACCCCTTTTTCAGTGGGACTGAGTCTATAGAAAAGCGAACAGGAAGTCCCAAAAATTCTCTCCCTTTGAAAATGGCGGAAAATGTGCTAGATATTCCCATTCCCCTTTTGTTCGGCTCATACCGAAATAAATACATGTATATAATTTTCCGTATTTGAGTGTGAAATTTGTTATTATTTGATGATTTGATCTTTCACGATTAAAATAGGAACTTTATGGGCAAAAAAGCATCACCGGGTACACACAATACATACACGTGTATAATGAGGCAGCAGTCAATGGGAGAAGTCCTGCAGGCTGGCTATTTCATTTGGTCCTAGACGCGGAGTACTGAAGATAGAAGGAATAAAGAAAACGTTCTTCATAACCTGATGAACAAGTTAGAAACCATTCTTAAGGCTATTAGAATCAAAATACTGACAGCTCTGGTGGATCGATTGTCTCTGAGTGTATGCTGGGAAAATGGTCCTGAACTTAATTATACTCTTTCGGTGTACCCTTAAACTCCATAACTATAAACTCGTCATTTTTTTTGTTCTGTGGTGTAATTTTGCGTCCAAAACTTTTCAAATATAAGCAAACAGTGTTGATCCTGATCAGAAGCACAGTGTCTGATCTTGGTCTATACTGCTGCCCAAAGTCCAATTTTTGGAACCCTCGTCATATTAATGAAAACAACACCCTAATCAACGACAGTCGATCATAGACAACCTTAAATGGTTGTGCCAGTCGGTCTGATTTTTTTTTTGTTTGATTTGAGGTTCAACGTCCCGGTCAACACTGTATATGTCATTTTTGAGTTACCCGACCTCGAGATAAATATGACTTCTCGGGCCCTGTCGCCCAATGAATCCAATAAAGTTTATAAGCATTGGCGGTCCGACTCGCACCGCCCTGCCTGGGCAGGCTTAGATCCTATAAGAGGTTTTCCAGTATCCGTGCGCGGTCGGCTTCAGCTCTGCGTGGAAGCATTATGCAGCCCAGTCTATTTCGTCGAGCCCCGATGGGCGTCGGTCTGGGGAAGCTTTTCATAAAGAGACTGATTAGGTCTTTGTATGAATAATCAGAATCAGAATTGTTACTGTCAAATGACATTCATAAACCAGGACCTGTGATGTGAGAAGTTAATCCCTAGCTCTAACCAAAGAGGTAAATTTAGCTACACAATCATCAGCACCTTCAGCTGTCGAAATAATCGAATCGGGAAGGGCATTCCAATCTCTAATGGTTCTGGGGGAAGAACGACTCTTTTTAAATGTCAGTTCTTGCAGTAAGGGTCTGAAACGCCAACGAATAGAGATTTCTACAGTGCCTACCTAGGAGAACAAGGTCATCTGTTGGAATGCTGGCAGCACCCTTTAGACCTTTGCATAAAAGGATTAGCCTACTGTCTTTTCTCCTTTTTTGAGAGACTCCCATTTTAATTTTCCAAGTATTCCGGCAATGCTGCCAGTTTCAAAGTAGTAATTGCCTGTTACAAATCTAGCAGCTCTATTCTGAACTTTCTCAATTTCATCGCTAAGACCACTCCACTGGGGTCCCAGATACAACTACCATATTCCAAGATTGGGCGAACAAGACCTTTATATGCTGCCTCTTGTACATCCTGAGGGCACTGATGAAGATTTCGCCTCAGGAAACCAAGCGTTCTATTTGCCTTAGTACACATGTTGCTAATATGAGTATTCCATCTCAAGTTGTGTGAGATTATCACTCCAAGGTTTTTTAATGGAGTCCACAGTCTCGAGGGCCGTTCCCTCTAAGGTGTAAGAAGCCTCAGCTTTATTAGATCTCTTCCTAGTTATCTGCATAATATTGCATTTAACTGGCTGAAATTTCATGCCCCATTTTCGGGCCCAACATCCCAATCTATCTATGTCAGCCTGAAGTTTCAATGAGTCATCTGTATCTCTAATTTCCCGGTAACAAACACAGTCGTTTGCGAACAGTCTTATTTCTGAGTCATTGTCAGTGGAAATAACATTGATGTACAGGGAGAACAATAGTGGACCAAGAACAGTCCCTTGTGGGACTCCAGACAAAACTGGAGCCCCATCTGAAGATTCACCATTTACAACAACGCGCTGTTTTCTGTAGCAAAGAAATGAATCTATCCATATGAGGGTCTTTCCCCCAATTCCGTAGCCAAATAGCTTAGATTTAAGTAGTCCATGAGGAGGGGTGTCAAAAGCCTTCTCGAAGTCCAGAATAAATGTGTCCACTTGTCCCCCTTTGTCCAAGATATTGCCCAGTCATTAATAACTGTGCTCAGCTGAGTTTCGCAACTAAATGCATGTTGTCAGTCTGACAAATGTTTATGTTCGTCCAAGTGGGCCATGATGTTTGAACAGACTATATGTTCAAGCAATTTACACAGAACACAAGTCAGAGACACAGGGCGATAATTACGGGCAAGAGCCCTATCTCAGATAGATGTTTGCGAAGACCTGTGATGTGGGAAGTTAGTCCCTAGCTCTAACCAAAGAATGGTTATACTGAGTCAGTCATATCTGGCCATTACCTCAGTTGTTTTTTTTCCGTGATATACTTCTACAGATATATCAATAGCCAGAAGAAAGATAGGCAAGGTATCCCACCCCTTAATAAAAGAGGAGGGAACGGGGTCGCTGAAACGGACTCTGAAAGGGCAGAGGAATTGGTTGGTCAATTCAATGATGCATTTAATAAAACTGAGTTCAACGAGGTTCCATTGACTGGAAGATCGGCCCCTTTCATGGAAAATATTGTTGTATCCTCTGCGGGAGTGATCAAATTACTTAAAGGCTTGAACCCTTCTAAAGCTTTAGGGCCTGATGAGCTTCATCCTAGAGTCCTGAAGGAACTAGCAAACGAGTTAGGTCCAGTTTTTGCTCATCTTTTCCAACAATCTCTCGATACGGGTGAAATTCCCAAAGAATGGCTCCTAGCGAACATCTGTCCACTTTTCAAAAAAGGGGACAGGGCTCTTGCTCGTAATTATCGCCCGGTGTCACTGACCTGTGTTCTATGTAAATTGCTTGAACACATAGTCTGCTCAAACATCATGGCCCACTTGGATGAACATAAACTTTTGTCAGACAGACAACATGCATTTAGGAAAAGGCATAGTTGCAAAACTCAGTTGAGCACGGTTATTAATGATTGGGCAAAAATCCTGGACAAAGGGGGGCAGGTGGACACATTTATTCTGGACTTTGAGAAGGCTTTTGACACCCCTCCTCATGAACTACTTAAATCCAAATTATTTGGTTATGGAATTGGTGGGAAGACTCTTAAATGGATAGATTCCTTCCTTTGCTACAGAAAACAGCGTGTTGTTGTTAATGGTGAATCTTCAGTATGGGCGCCAGTTTTGTCTGGAGTCCCACAAGGGACCGTTCTTGGTCCTCTATTGTTCTCCCTGTACATCAATGATATTTCCACTGATATTGACTCAGAAATAAGACTGTTCGCAGATGACTGTGTTTGTTACCGGGAAATTAGAGATACAGATGACTCACTGAAACTTCAGGCTGACATAGATAGATTAGGATGTTGGGCCAGAAAATGGGGCATGAGATTTCAACCAGTTAAATGCAATATTATGCAGATAACAAGGAAGAGATCTAATAAAGTTGAGGCTTCTTACACCTTAGAGGGAACGGTCCTCGAAAATGTGAATTCCATTAAATACCTTGGTGTGACAATCACTCACGATTTGAGATGGAATACACACATTAGCAATATGTGTACAAAGGCGAATAGAACACTTGGTTTCCTGAAGCGAAATCTTCATCAGTGTCCTCAGGATGTGAAAGAAACAGCATACAGGGGACTTGTACGCCAAATCTTGGAATATGGTAGTTGCATCTGGGACCCAAGCGGAGTGGTCCTAAATGAAGAAATTGAAAAAGTTCAGAATAGAGCTGCTAGATTTGTAACTGGAAATTATTGCTTTGAAACTGTGAGCATGACTGGAATTCTAGGAAAATTAAGATGGGAGTCTCTAAAGAAAAGGGGAAGAGACAGTAGGCTCATACTCTTATACAAAGGTCTAAAGGGTGCTGCCAGCATTCCAACAGATGACCTTGTTCCCCCAGCTAGGCATTGTAGAAAACACCATTCAATGACGTTTCAGACCCTTACTGCAAGAACGGATATTTATAAAGAATCGTTTTTCCCCCGAACCATTAGAGATTGGAATGCCCTTCCCGATTCTATTATTTTGACGGCTGAAGGTGCTGAGGATTGTGTAGCTAGGTTTACATCTTTGGTTAGAGCTAGGGACTAACTTCCCATATCACAGGTCCTGGTGTATGAATGTCATTTGACGTGTCACCAGTAACAATTCTGATTCTGATTCTGACTAAAAGCTTCCAGACTAACGAGACTGCTAAGAACTCGTCATATTGCGCGGATGCGAAGACAAGTGCATGTTATATATATTTTGCCTGCTACAATTTTAGGATTTTGTATTTTTGGGGGTTTTAGAAAAAAAGTGGTATTTTTATGGGTACAAGCTATTTTACTGATATTTTTGGAGGTCTTCTGAAACTGATTATTATTTTTTTTATTTATTTTGGTTGGGGCCTGGGGGTGGGGAAGGGGGCTATCCTAAACCCTTTGACAGTTCAAAGGCTGTAAGAAACTGTTTAATGCACAATAATTAGACAGGAGAAATAAGTAAAATCACACTTTTTTACAAATAGAAAGCAAGCCAGTATAACTTGGGAATATTTTGTTATATGTTAAAATTTGGAGATATTCTTTGCGGTATTGATGGTGTACTGGATATTTTTAGGTAAACTTTTTTATCGAACACTAGATACTGAGTCCCAGCCTATGCAGCAGGTAAAATCCCCCCACTAGGTGCAGACGGTAGTGTTGCTAAGTTTATCTCTTTGGGAGCTGGGGACTAACTTCCTGGTGTATGAATGTCATTTGACGTGTCACCGGTCTCTGAGCCCGTCTCGGTTCGGTTAACTCAACGGTAAAAAAAAAAAAAAAAAAAAAAATCGACTGGTTTTCTGACTACATTGCAGTGCAATTGACGCGGGGAACCACGGATTTCGCAACAAAACATTTCCGGTTAAGGGACAGTTAATTTGTGAACATATTTCACAAGATTTTCGTGCTGTTTTCGAGAAAAGGCTCGTGCGATCACTTCAGAATAATAGATCAAGCATTCTTCTCTGTTCTCAGATGTCGACCAACCAAACGCCAGCGCCCTCTGGCGATGTTTCTCCAAAGAAAAACAAACAACTTCGACGTCCCCATGCGTCAACCCGTGAGCGGCTGATAAACGGGATTCATGGTAAAATTCTAAAATAAGGCACACACTTGTTCAAAAATGCTGCGTTGGCTAGCAAACGTAGTGAGCCCGAAGAGTGTTGCAAAGAGCAGAGCAGCCAATGTTGGTATGACGTTTTCTTATTTTTGGAAAGATAACAAGGATGGAGATCCTATTCTTTCTGGTGTAGGATCTGTCTGGCACTGTTTACTGACTTTAGTATGTTAGGAGTAGGTCATTGATGGTTAGGATTGGTAATGGCCAGATATGACCGACTCAGTATAAGAAGATAGATAGATAGGAGTAGGTCACTGATGGTAAGGTTTAGGTTAGATTCCGTATTCCGTATTTAAGCCATAAGGCCATATAATCACACAGGTATCTTCTTAGACTGGTACTTCAACACTTGTATTTACTCGCGGTATGGTGGTGCGCGGTTATGAAAAAGTTTCTATTGGTATGATTTCCGTGTGGCAAAACGTCTGGTTTCCGCCACATAAGTTTCCAGTTCTGTAAGAATTGTTCCCCTATAGTCAATAAAATGATCGTCTTTACTGGCCTCCAAAAGTATACTGAGGTCCAGCTGAGTTAAACCACAAGAGTCGAATAATCTCCTCCGCATTTGTTCCCTCTCATCTTCATATAATGGGCAATTCAATAAGTAGTGGTTTATAGATTCAATATCTCCACACTGACACAGGTTTGTATGCTTTTAACCCGAGATATCTGGCTGTAGTGACCTACAGCCAGAGAAATTCCACACTTGAAAACTCCAATATTGCCGATCCTTCCAAGGATCGGGAGGGTGTGGACTCCTTCAAACCCGGTTGGGTGCGTTTATATATTAATTTATGTGATTTTCCTAACACAGGCCTCTTCAATACATATTTTTGCACTATTGTAATTAATTACCTAAAGATTCCTTGTTTACAAAAAGTACTCCTCCTCCCTTGAATTTGATCGTGTGAAAAAAATCGCCACATTTGTTTACAAACTTGAACTCTGGGTAATAAAGGTCATGCGATGAAACACGTAAGCGGTGTAGATGTAAGAATGTATACCGACCTAATTCGACCGATTTTGACAGATGGCGGGAATATTATATTCTATCTCTACCTTATATACTAAGTCGGTCACTTTTGGCCATTACCTGAGTTGGATTGCTGGTTAAATTTAGAATATAGCTTTAACAAAGGAGGACCCTGGATGAGTCCTTAAAACTATTTACAATCTGATAAACAGAAGTATACTAAAATGCATACCTCTGAGTCCCGATCTTTGAACTCCTCTGCGGACTTGGCATCTACCGCAGACGAGGGAGGACTATTCCACTGATCATTGCCTCTATTTCTATTTTGAACCCATCTAAAGCTTTAGGACCTGGTGAGCTTCGTCCTAGAGTTCTGAAGGAACTAGCAAATGAGTTAGGTCCAGTTTTTGCTCATCTTTTCCAACAATCTGTCGATACGGCTGAAATCCCCAAAGAATGGCTCCTTGCGAACATCTGTCCACTTTTCAAAAATGAAGACAGGGCTGTTGCTCGTAATTATCGCCCAGTGTCACTGACTTGTGTTCTATGTAAATTGCTTGAACCCATAGTCTGCTCAAACATCATGGCCTACTTGGATGAGCATAAACCTTTGTCAGACAGACAACATGATTTTAGGAAAAGAAATAGTTGCGAAACTCAGCTGAGCACGGTTATTAATGATTGGGTAAAACTCTTGGACAAGGGGGGGGGGGGGGGGGGGGCAGGTGGACACATTTATTTTGGGCTTCGAGAAGGCTTTTGACACACCACCTCATGAACTACTAAAATCCAAATTATTTGGTAATGAAATTGGGAGGAAGAATCTCAAATGGATAGATTCCTTCCTTTGCTACAGAAAACAGCGTGCTGTTGTTCATGGTGAATCTTCAGTATAGGCGCCAGTTTATCTGGGGCCCCACAGGGGACTGTTTTTGGTCCGCTGCTATTCTCCCTGTACATTAATGATATTTCCACTGACATTGAGTCAGAAATAAGACTGTTCGCAGACGACTGTGTTTGCTACCGGGAAATCAGAGTTACTGAGGACTTAATGAAACTTCAGAAGGATATAGATAGATCAGGATGTTGGGCACGAAAATGGGACATGAGAATTCAGCCTGTTAAATGCAATATTATGAAGATAACTAGGAAGAGAACAAATAAAATTGAGGCTTCATACACTTTAGAAGGAACGGTCCTCGAAAATGTGACTTGGTGTGACAACCACACACGATTTGAGATGGAATACACACATTAGCAATTTGTACTAAGGCGAATAGAACACTTGGTTTCCTGAGGCGAAATCTTCACCAGTGTCCTCAGGATGTTAAGGAGACAGCATATAAGGGACTTGTTTACCCAATCTTGGAATATGGAGTTGCATCTGGGACCCAAGTGGAGTGGCCCTTAATGAAGAAATTGAAAAAGTTCAGAATAGAGCTGCTAGATTTGTAACAAGCAATTTATGCTTTGAACCGCATGACGGAAATTCTAGGAACATTAAGATGGGGGTCTCTCAAGAATAGGAGAAGAGACAGTAGGCTTATATTCTTATACAAACGTCTAAAGGGTGCTGCCAACATTCCAACAGATGGCCTTGTTTCCCCAGCTAGTCACTGTAGAAAGCACCATTCATTGACGTTTCAGACCCTTGCTGCAAGAACTGACCTTTATTAAGAAGTGTTCTTCCCCCGAACGATTAGAGATTGGAATGCCCTTCCCGATTTGATTATTTCGACAGCTGAAGGTGCTGAGGATTGGGTAGCTAAGTTTACCTCTTTGGTTAGAGCTAGGGACTCACTTCCCATATCACAGGTCCTGGTGTATGAGTGTCATTTGACGTGTCACCAGTAACAATTCTGATTCTGAAAATTGTCATTTGGGGAGGTAAATCGGCGGTTTTACGGTCGAAAATTTAGTTTTACGCGCTAGCGGAGGCGTAAAACGTAATTTGCGATCGTAAAACCGACGATTTACCTCCACAAATGACAATTTTCAATACAGTTATCACCACTCTAATGCATTTATTCATTTGATTTGTTAAAAAATGTCCTACTTGCACAAAACGGCAAGCACTGCGAGCAGCGTAAACCCAAGTACCAGCCAATCAAAAACGTATCTTGATGACTTCTGGTTTCTGACAATATATCGCAGAATATACCGTCGCAAATGTTCGACGTTATAGAATCAGACGTCGCGTTACATACGCGAGTGCATTAGAATTATGAATACTAAACAGGACAGGTCCAAGTACCGAACCTTGTGGGACACCAGATAAAAAATGGGCGCTTGGCCATCAAGTGCAACTTTTTTGTGTGCCATGAGCTAATCTACCTATTTGTGGATCCTCTTATCCCACAATATTCCAGTTTGTACAATAGCCTTCCGTATGGTACCTTGCCAAAGACCTTGGCAAAGTCCATGATAATAAAGTCAGTCTGTTAGTGGCCACGGTTATTATGGCCGCATCCAGATTGCTGAAAATGTCATGGCAAAATTTGACTAATTGGGTTTCACAAGACCTTTGGCTGCGGAAACCATGCTGACTGTCAGCAAGAATGCTCTCAAAGGCTAGGTGCTTGTTAATATGACTAATTTAGTATATGCTCAATGAACAGATAAAAATGAACTGCGTGTTGTTCTTCTGCCTTACGAAGTTAAACAAAAAAGGTTTTAAGCGAGTCTCACGCCTGATTACACTCTTCTGGAGTCCATGTCTGTTGATCTGAACATTGCTATTTGCCATTTTGTCTATGGACTAATGATTTTGGATTAACGCTTTGGTACTACGACCTAAACTACTTAATAGAAGGGAGATTCAAGGATGGACCGAGTATTGCCTCCACTCTTAGCAAGAACTTCGCGGTTTCTTTTACGCAAGGTAAAGAGGTCCCCATATGAGAGTCCTGTACTACATGTAGGTCAATTAGATCAGTGGATGTAAAAAGGAAACAGCTCAGCGAAGCCGAGAAGTTCCGAAAAATTCGCAAGCCTGTTTCCTATATTGCCACACAATTACAAACAACGCCGAGCAGACGGAAACATCCTTCAAAAAAAACTACGTGTTCTATCCTCGCGCATCATAAGTAAAGGGTATCCTTTACTTCAGGTTAAGTATTTAATTAATAAACCAAAACACTTGACCAAGAGAACAAAGAATGTGTATTCATTTTAATCTTAATAAAACAGAAAAGTGAATGTCATTTTAACACTGTATCCTATATGAAAAAAAGCCAATGTTATTTTGAAACCATTGACATTCCTAGTGGCTGTTGTGGCTGAGTCCCAATCTATACCGTACAGCCTTTGAACGCCTCTGTAGTTTTGGCATCTACCACATAGGAGGGAAGACTATTCTACGGAGGAATAGTTCTATGGATGAAGGAATTCTTCAGGCCATCACTCTAGGCCTGATACCTACGATATTGACAGTTGTTTAATTTTGATGCCCTTGTTTGAGTTGAACTAGTCACACGGGTAAGGTAGTTATCTTTATTAAGAGACACTGTATCAGAGTGTATCTTATAAAAGGAGGTAGAAAGGTGGAAGCTGTGGGTTGGGCTAGGAGTTTAAAGAGGACAGCTTATGACGGGTCTCCAGCGATGGCCATTCCAACTCATCAAGCATATCTCCCACACTACTTTTGTTCCGTCATCGCCGGCAGGTCCATCGAGCAACTGTCCACCGGACATTCTAACCCTATTGTATCCTAGTTTTGACATGGAGGTGCCAAACAGGTAATGCATACTCAAGTTGAGGTCGAACCAATGTTTTGTATGCAACATCCCTTGTCTGCCTTGAAGCAAAAGCCAAATTACATCTTAGAAATCATATTGTCTCGGTTGCTTTGGATGTAATCTCAGAAACGCACTGACCCCAATCGAGATCGTCAGTGATGATGAGACCAAGGTATTTAGCGGATTGAACCTGCTCGTATGCTGATGTAATGAGTAGCCAAATTTAAGTGTCATGACACCCTCTTTGAGTGACATCTGGCCACACTGAACTTCGTCTGCCAATAAGCCTCCCAAAGTGCTGGGCTATTCAGGTCATCTTGTAAGATAAGGCACTCAGAAAGAGTATATATATTCCTGAACAAAACAATTATCAGCAAATAAACGAACAGATGATCTGATGTTGTCCAAATACAAAATAAATGGACCGGTCTGAGTACCGAGCCTTGGGGGAGACCAGATAGAAGAGGGATTGGATCAGGCGCTTTGCCACCCAAGTGCAACTTGTGAGCGCCTAGAGGGAATTGAGCCAAACTATCTGAGTGTAGATCCTCTTATCCCACAGTAATCTAATTTATACAAACAGTCTCCTGTGAGGTACATGTACCATGTCAAAGGCATTGGCAAAATCCATGATATAGATTAACAAATGGTCTTGCCATAGTCGGTTGGTAACACCACAGATGTGTCATTTCCTTGAAGTTCACGGTCAATTATCTCCCGCTGTTTTTCTTTTATGGCGAAGTCGAAATTTTTATCCTCCAAAATGGAGCGTGATAGCTTATTGGTTAGTGCACTTGCCTCTGGTGCTAGAGGTCCCGGGTTCGATCCCCGGCAGCGGCGATAAAATTTCGGTTTCCGAACACGATCCTTTGGCATCATTTGCAGCGATGAATGTCATAAAGTGCACAGTCCTTCGGATCGGGACATTAATTGGAGCCCCCCCCCCCCCCCCCCCCCCCCCCGTGCACTGTGCAGGTTAAATTACATGATTACTGTGTAGGCTTTCATCCTGCAAAACCTGTAGTGTAGGCCCTATGTAATGTACACCTGCGAGTAATGGCAAAATGTGACCGATCGCAGTATCAGTAGAAAGAAAGAAAGAAAGAAAGAAAAGAGGAG
Organism: Lucinisca nassula; assembly: GCA_963580285.1. Taxonomy (NCBI): domain Eukaryota; kingdom Metazoa; phylum Mollusca; class Bivalvia; order Lucinida; family Lucinidae; genus Lucinisca; species Lucinisca nassula. Next base: position 180,352,018 of record OY757014.1, on the reverse strand, counting down.
TTGTATTCTTCCTCCAACAACAGCTTTTACCCGGATAATATATCGGTGGTAAAATTTTATGTTTACACCAACATGACGTCACATATTTACATACACAAAAGGTCAAACCAAACAAAATGGTGTCTTGATGAGAATTTTTATGGCTCGACAGAAAACTTGGTCAGAAATACTGCCTTTAAACGTCAGTAAACTTATTTCGGCGATTCAGGGATGATCATTAATGTTTTATCAATCGATCACTTATCATGGGCCTTCATGTTATGACAAAATCAGTTCAGAAATCACTGGAAACTCTGCCTTGCTGCTTAGAAATCCAGTATTGGAGTTTTCACTATGGGTGTTCCTCTGACGTTAAAGCCGCCAAATCATAAAATAAAAAAGGCTTTTAGAACGTCAGAGAAGGCTCGGATTAGTATGCTTTATGTTGGTTTTGTTTAAATATTCATTTAGCCTTACATATCCAGTTCGTAACTGGCTAATTGATTTCTCACCCTGTACCGTCTGGAATTTATGTTTTACCTTATGACCTACTTCAGGTCTGAATGTAAACAAATGTCTCCCACTCTCTGCTTTTTCCCACATATCTTGCCATTTAATACTCCCTGCTTTCCTTGCTGCTGCCTTCACATCTCCAACTGTTATCACCTCTGGCAATTCTTCCTTTTCTTTAGCTTCCTGCGCTGCTTCCTTCGCCAACCTGTCAGCATACTCATTTCCTTTGATGTCAGAGTGTCCTGGTGTCCAAGATAACTCTACTGACATCCCTGACTGTTCCAGATTGAGCATATCTGCCTTGACCTCGCGGATGGTTCCGATGTGTGATGTAGCTTCCCAACCAAGCTGAAGTTGTCCAATTGCTGACTGACTGTCAGAGAAAATATGCAACTTGATAGGTTTAGGGGTTCTGTATTTTCCAGTATTGAAGATGTAATTCAGCACCATTTTTATGGCCACAATCTCACCCAACAGAATGGAACCTCTGCTGGTAACCGGCTGTTTAAGGAACACTGGTTCTGTATTCCCTGGGAAAAACACACATGCTCCTGCACCACAAGGGCCAGGGTTCCCAAGACAGGATCCATCCGTGAAGGCTACAGCTGTTCTTTCATCACAGTTTTCGATCATCCTACCGACAATCTCTCTTGACATAGCTTCTTGGTCTGCTGACCTCGACTTAGACGAACCCAGGTTCTGCCAATACTCTGGTTTGCATTTACTCGGTTGTAAGGATTCCATGTAGTTACACTCTTTTTCTAAACAGTGTAATGAGATTCCTGTAGCAGAGGTCATATCAGCAACTTGAATGGACATTTTTCCAAATGGAGAAGTTTTATGCTCTGCCTTTTGATATTCCTCAAATCTATCCCATGCACTTTTGATGTGTGAGTAATTATCCTTCGTCATGATTCTAGCTGCTTGCCTTACCGCCAATTCTTCTCTTCTTAATTCAAGAGGCTTAATGCCAGCTTCAACCTCTAATGCCTCCAGTCCCGCTGTTCCTGGTATTCCAAGACACATGGCTAATGCTTTCCTCTGGACCTTCTCTAAGGCTCTACAGTCTCCTACCTGCCATACCACTGCTGCATATTCAAGCTGTGGTGCTACAAGGGCCTTATATAGTTGCAACATGCACTTCGAACTAATCACTTCCGTCTCCTTCACTTTACGCAGTGTGTCCAATGATCTTAATGCTTTTCTTTCAATCTCTTCTATGTGATTGTCAAATTTTAGCTTTTCATCTAGTGTCACCCCAAGGATTTTTGGTGTTGGATTGTGTTTAAGTTTTTTATCTTCAACTGAAAAGTTGTAGTCTCTGACTGCTTCAAGAGTCTGATTATCTAGGGAGAACACACAAAACTCTGTCTTGACTATATTCAGCTTCAACCGCCATTTATTGGCCCAAACCATAACCTGTCTGAAATCTTCTTCCAATTGTTTTACTAACTCTACCCAGTCACTCCCAGTGGTCCATATAGTCCCATCGTCTGCAAACTTAACTTTCTCTGATGTCACATTCTCATAGCAGTCAGCAATGTACAAATTAAACAGCAGGGGTGAAATGACTGATCCTTGGGGCAAACCAGTAGTTGTACTGAAATTTGGACCTTTCTCTCCGCCGATATTGATACACGCAGACCTGTCGGTGAGGAAGTTACTTATCCAACACCAAATCTTTCCTCTGATGCCACTTTCCCATAACTTGTACATTAGACCATCCCTCCATACACTGTCATATGCTTTCTCAATATCCACAAACAAGGCTGCTGTATGTTCTTTTTCATTGAACCCATTACAGATATCTTGTGTTAATCTCAGTAGAGCATCTGTATAAGAGATAAGTCCTGTCATAAGGGTTAGGGTTAGATAACATGAAGTGGCGGACAGAATCTATAGTTGCTCCGGTGTAGAATGTATGGACCTTTTGAGACTTGCGTGTTCGTCACCTATAGGACCTTTTTTATCTATCTATATTCTCAGAATCAGAATTGTTACTGGTGACACGTCAAATGACATTCATACACCTAGACCTGTGATGTGGGAAGTTAGTCCCTAGCTCTAACCAAAGAATGGTTATACTGAGTCAGTCATATCTGGCCATTACCTCAGTTGTTTTTTTCCGTGACATACTTCCGGTTCTAAAAATAGAGAATAGAACGGGAAAAGCCCTTGCCGTCAACGGCCACTAGCTCCAAGGCAGTGGGACAGATTGAGATAAAATGTTAATTATAGCGTAAAACTGGAATTCTTTTAAGCTTTTGACGAATTCTAATATAAGATAATTAGAATAATACTGATAAGCTGCCAGGTGTGAGATTGCGCATCATGAAAACATGCCTACACAAATATATTATCAATCTTTTGGCCCAAAATGGAAAATTTAAGATGAAAAATTGTGATAATTTTGTTATTTTTGCTCAAAACATAGATTGCGGGGACTCGATAGAACCCCCTCGACAAGGTGGTTCTATCGAGTACCCACAATCTACCATTTTGAGCAGAAATAAGTAAAATAATGTTTACCCCTGTAAACCCCAGTTTTATTATATAAAAGTGGGGTTTAGAGGGTCAAATTCGCATAGGCGTGTTTTCTTGATGGCAAATCCCAAGTGTAATTTTTTTGTTAACTGCTCTTAAAGATATGTTGTACGTTCGACCCAACAGGGTCCTCTCTCTCTCTGAGAGTGTTATGGCCTACATGTTGCTCTCTCTCTCAGTGAACCAGCAATTAGCAATCGTACGTAAATGTTAATTACAGTTTGTCGTTAAATAACTCCATGTCAACTGACATGTAACATGTCAACAACGTCGTGTCTACATCAAACCAACATCAAAGCGATGCACTGAATTTGACTTTGAAACGTCAGAACGTTGCGTTGGGGAAAATACAGCGTTGCTTAATAAAATGTCATTTGCCCAGTACTAGGACTCATCAAGACTCAGTGGGATTGGAACATTTAATTCAAAACAAACATAGAACAAACTTTTAGTGCATCAAATACTCATTCGCAAGTGCAGGCCCCCACCGATCAGGGTTTGAAGAAATAAATGGGCTGCATGATGCTTCCACGCAGAGCTGAAGCCGACCCACACGAGTACTGGTAAACTGCTTAGAGGATCTAAGCAGAATCGGCCCGTCCATGCTTACAAATCCTATTGGTTTCATCTCAGTGTCGGGTAAAAGTCCCACAAAATTGGAAGCAATGTCTCCAAAATGATCTTTACTGTGTTGACAGGGACGTTAAACCTCAAACCTACCGGAAACCTAAAAAAGGGGTAAGTGGCAAGCAGTGCAGGCCCAGATCAGAAGCGGCAGGGCCTACACTATTTGCAAAAAGTTTAGAAATTTTCCAAATAAATTTGGGAGAAAAAAAAACCCTGGCATCTTCAATTTATTACAATTGCACATATAGATCTCTGATCATTTTTTTTAACTGCACTTCTAGACAGATCATTGAACTTTTTTTTTTAATTGCACATGTAGACAGATCGTTGGACAGTTTTCTCAATAGATATATATAGAGAGAGAGAGATCAAAGTTCTGTCCGTATGTGATAGCTATACTTGGATAGTGAATAAAACGAAAAGTTATGCGAAAACTTATTTTGTAAGTAAGCTTTTGTGAATAACGGCTCTCAAGCCTTTGACATGGGTCATTCACGAAGAGATTTTCGACAACTAAAAACGGATCCAGGATAAATGAATTTCAGTAATAAAACCAAAATATCATTCTTTTCTTCTCGAGGAATTATTTCATCAATGTAAAAACGGGTATATTTTCTCTCAACATGTCTGAATATTGTTAGCATTTTAAGTTCCGCCTATACATTTGAATAGCGATGGCCGTTTCAATTGACGGCCAGTGCTTTGCCCATGCGCAAGAATGACATCATAAACGGAATTCCTAAAACCCCCTATGCAACAATAATAGAATTTCACTATCCACTACATACACCTGTTCTCTACCTAGCTATTTCACTACCTGATTTTTTCTCTTGTTTGAATGTTCCTTACATATTTACATGTAAATACAAAGATGAAAACAGTGTAAAGGTTGTGGATGGATACCACTTCTGCAGACTTTCTTTATCCCATTCAGTACCAGAAACCCCTACAGGTGTACCATGGCAAACAGTGCAGGCCCAGATGATACGCCACAGAATGCGGATTCTGGTCTCGGCCTACATTGTTTGCGAAAAGTTAAGCCATTTTCCAAAACAATTTTGAAGATAACCCAACCTCACACCCTTAAATTTTGAAAAAGACTCCTGTCATATATAAGGAGGAAGATTCCATTTGGTACAAAAAGGGTTAATGAAATGCTCTTTTGGCAACACAGGTAGTGTGGCGGACATATTCACTAAGTTAAGCAACTGGTATTATGGTTAGTGCCTGGATGGGTGACCACATTGCTTGACTATGTGGACGACCCGGCAAATGCTACATTGGTGATGACGGTGGGATGGAAACAGTGCAGCTGGTTTGTTGCTCTCGCGTGTGCATAGTGATGTGTGACTTCAGGACGAAGTCAAGAGATACGGGGTAAACATGTGTGGCGTGTACCGGGTCGTCCACCAAGTTAAGCTATGCGGACACCCATCCAGGTACTAACCATGATACCAGTTGCTTAACTTAGTGAATATGTCCGTCACACTACCTGTGTTGCCAAAAGAGCATTTCATTAACCCTTTTTGTACCAAATGGAATCTTCCTCCTTATATATGTGAATAAGCCAACCACTCTACCCGCGCCGCTAAAAGAGCCAGCCCCTACAGCAAGGCTGTAGAAGTGGTATTTATCCATAACCGTTACATTTCTCCCCCTCATCTCTTGACTTTGTCCCGAAGTCACACATGCCTCACAAGGCTAAACCCGAGGGCGGAGTCTATGTAATAAACCAGCGTTACTGTTTCCATCCCACCGCTGCCACCAATGTAGCGTGTACCGGGTCGTCAACGAAGTCAACCAACACGGTCACCCATCCAGGTACTAACCGTGATATCCGTTGCTTAACTTGGTGAATAAGCCAAACACTCTACCCACGTCGCTAAAAGAGCCGGCTCCTACAGCAAGGCTGTAGAAGTGGTATTTATCCACAACCATTACACATGTAATGGTTATAGATAAATATCACTTCTACAGCCTTGCTGTAGGATCCAGCTCTCTTGGTGACGCAGATAGATTGGTTTGCTTATTAATGAAGGTAAGCCACAGGTATTATGTTTAGTACCTGAATGGGTGACCACGTTGATGGACTTTGTGGATGACTTGGCTTACAACGCTACGACAGCATTTATTTTAATTGTGCTTGCTGATGTTATATAATTACGTTTTGCGTCATTTGACATATCACCAGTATAGTGTTTACCCCAGATCACAAAAAGGGCCTGGTGCTGGTCCTGAAAAGGGCACTTTTAAAGCGTGAAAATATGTAAAAAGGGCACTGTAGCTATGCACAGCCATGTAAAAATGACTTTAAATACGCACACCCATGTAAAAAGGGCACATTCGCATGCACAACCTTGCTAAAAGTGTTCTGCTCTATTTTGAAATAAAAAGATCCATCTTCAATGCTAAATTATACTGCCTGTTATTTAGCTCACCTGTCACATAGTGACGAGGTGAGCTTTTGGGATCACTTTTTGTCTGTCGTGCGTGCGTAAACTTTTTCTTCAAATGACATCTCCTAAACTACTGATCGGATTTTGACCAAACTTCACAGGAATGATCCTTAGGTAGTCCACTTTCAAAGTAGTTCAAATGGTTCCGGTCTGTTGCACATCTAGGTCACATGAGCTGAAAATATACTAGGGACAAAAAATAAGGGAACCCCAAAATTCAAATAGAAAGACACGGAACTTCAATGTCACAGGAAGGTTTATATGCAAAGGGGATCAGTATCTGGTCCATGCACCGCGCGCATTGGTGCATGCATGACACCTTCTGGGCATGCTAGTGATTGTGCGACAGATTATCTCCCTTGGTATCCGTCGTCATTCTTCTTGCAATGCTTGGCCAAGCTGTTGCAGATTGTTACAACAATGCGGTCTGTTGCGCATGCGACGGCCCAAGACATCCCAAATGTGCTCAGTCTGCGACATATCAGGGGATTTTGCTGGCCAAGGCAGTGTCCTTACACCTTGTTGTCTCAGAAATTTGACGGCAATATAGGCTCGATGTGGGCGTGCGTTGTCGTCTTGGAACTCGGAAGTTCCCACCAATGCGCCGGGCGAATGGGAAACCACTGGGCGTAAAATTTGGTCTACATAACGCTGGCCAGTCAAGTTACCTTGAACGATCATGGTAATTTGACTGGCCAGCATTACGTAGACCTAGACGACAACACACGCCCACATCGAGCCTGTGTTGCCGTCGAATTTCTGAGACAACAAGGTGTAAGGACACAGCCGTCGCCCGCCGATATTGCGTCGATCGAGCACATTTGGGATGTATTGGGTCGCCGCGTGTACAACAGACCGCAGTGTTGTAACAATCTGCATCAGCTTGGTCGAGCATTGCATAGGGAAAGAAAAAGAGAGATGTAAAAGATATTGCTTCCACAAATAAAAACTGAGCTAAACGAATTATTTGCAAAAGTGTTTGGCCTCATTTTCATAAGACTATGACATTTCTTAACCTTTAAAATGACAGTTTTAACCCTTATCTTGCTGTTCACGACAACCCCTATCTTTGCAAACAGTGTAGATCCAGATCAGATGGCTTCTGAAGAAGCCATCTGATCAGGATCTACACTGACATTCAGTTAATGAATTTGTAGGAATAAATTACATCAGGTAATCTGATTGGTTCAAAGTTAGAAATGGGCGAGGCTAAACAGAATATTCAGCAAGATAAGGGTTAAAAGTGCATACATGTAAATGAACCACATTTAAAATCGCAGTATAAATTAAAAAAAGGGGAGATGTACTTATGTCAGAAAATTATTTTGTGAAAAAAAACAACAACAAGAAAACAACAACAAAATGCAGATAAATGAAGAATGTGAATAACAGCTCATAAGAACATTGTCGAAAAGGTGCGAAAAACATACCCGGTATGACATAGCAAAATTTCTTGATCAGAAAAGGTGCAAAAATTACCGGGTAGCGAAATATTTTACCTAGGGTAGCGAAACATCTAGGTGCGAAACCTCTGACAGCTGTCACCAGAATGAGATTGATTCAAATTTTTTCAAAGGTTCTCTTGGAACGGAAAGGTTTTATTCCATCTCTTAATCTTTCAGATGCATAGCTGTTTGCCATAGACTTCCTTTAAAATTCATGATGTGCAAAATATGGCAGTATGAAATGCTTTGGTGTTTCTCTGACAGCCCTTTTGATTACTGTGTAGGCTTTCATTCTATCTATTCATACTGCATCACCCTCTCGCAGGGATTACATTCAGGTCTAGAGTAATGTGTATGTAATGTACACCTTATGTGTTCCCTCTCTGGGGGTCAGACTTAATAGAAGATGGATAGAATACTTTCCTTTCATCAAACCTTGCCAGGACAGAATCCAAGACGTAGGATCTAGCCTCCAGAGCTGAACTTGACTTCCAACTTTATTGTGACCAAAGGAGAGTAAATAGGAACATGGTAGCTGGTGGTTAGTGTGGTCTATAATTAATACTCGTTCTACTCCTTGCAATTGTGCTATGAAATACAATGTAGGCTGCCATCCATGATTTCTATGAACCTGATGTCCTATGTGCACTTCACACACAGGAAAATTCTTGATTGTTATCCTATCCCTGGGTAGGATAATGTGGGTAGGATAAGATTTCTATCCCAGGTTTAAGTGTAGGATTTGTGCAGACAAGGAAGGCTGTGTACTTAATGAGTGGGTAAGCAAACTTAACCCATATCTTGCTGAATATTCAGATTAGTCACACCCATTTCTGACTTAAAACCAATCAGATTACTTCATGTAATTTATTCTTTCGAATCCATATATTTCATGTCAGACAGTGTAGATCCTGATCAGATGGCTTCTTCAGAAGCCATCTGATCTGGATCTACACTGTTTCCAAAGATAGGGTTGTCATGAACAGCAGGATAAGAGTTAACTGTGATTTCACTTGCTGAAAGGCATCTTTTGGCTTGATGTTGCTTAATAAAGTTGAGTTTGCATGCATGTTGAATATTGACTTCTTGAAATGACAAATGTTTATGGTAACCATATTTACCCTTAATATTCAGACACCACGACCCATTGTATACTTTTTTTGATGGAAAATTCTGTTAGCAAATAGTGCAGGTCCTGGTCAGATGCTGCTTTCTGTGGCATCTGATCTGGGCCTGAACTGTTTGCCAAGGTACCCCTTTAGGGGTTTCCGGCATACAATGGGTTAATGGGCTTGATTGTATCATACTGTAAAATTCCTAAATTTCAGACACCTTGAGGACCTAATATAATAACAAATTTGTTTCATGATCCAGCAAGGCTTTCAAAAGGCACAGACAGAATGGCAAACAGAGTAGACCCTGATCAGACTGCTCCTTAAGGAGCTGTCTGATCTGGGTCAGCACTGTTTGCTTAGGCCTATCCAACTTGATACTAACAATGGGATCATTATGGTATATTTTCGTCCAAGAGACTTCTTTGCTTCTCAGAAGCAAACAGTGCAGATCCTGATCAGACTGCTCTGGGTCTGAACCGTTTTCTCAGACTAATTTTTGTTGTGCCTACTATTAGAATGGTGCGATATATGCTCCAGTTTTCCATCCGTTTGTCTGTCCATCTGCCTGTCTGTCCGCCCGTTTGTCAAGGCGTCAACCCTAGCGTTCACCCTAATGGTCCAGTTAATTTCGCAAGAACTACAAGAGCTTCATTAATGATACTTGGTACAACCTTGTATCTTGGGATGGCAACTTAAATGCAAGCATCCATATTTGACCTTGATCTACATTTCATGGTTCACTGACTTTGTGAAATATTGCGTCCAACCTAGTATTCACCCTAATGGTCCAGTTAATTTCTGAAGAACAATAAGTGCTTCATTAATGATACTTGGTACAAACTTGTATCTGGGGATAGCAACTTAAATGCAAGCAACCATATTTGACCTTGACATACAGGCTACATTTCATGGTTCACTGACTTTGTGAAATATTGCGACCACCCTAGCGTTCACCCTAATGGTCAGGTTAATTTCTCAAGAACTATAAGGATTCATTAATGATACTTGGTACAAACTTATATCTGGGGATAACAAGTTAAAATGCGTGCATCCATGTTTGACCTTGACCTACATTTTATGGTTCAATGACTTTGTAAACTATTGCGAACACCCTAGCATTCAGCCTAATGTTCATGTTCATTTCTTAAGAACTGTTAGAGCTTCATTTACGATGCTTGGTACAAACTTGTATCTAGGGATGGCAATTTTAATGCAAGCATCCATATTTGACCATGACCTATATTTTATGGTTCACTGACTTAGTGAAATATTGAGACCACCCTAGCATTAACCCTCATGGTCAAGTTCATTTCAAAAGAACTATAAGTGCTTTATTAACCCTTTTTGTACCAAATGGAATCTTTCTCTTTATATATAGCAGTGGTCAATTTCAAAATTTAGGGGTGTCAGGTTGTGTTTTCTTCAAATTTTATTTGGAAAATGGTTGAACTTTATGCAAACAGTGTAGGCTCTGATCAGATGCCACATTCTGCAGCATCTGATCTGGGCCTGCACTGTTTGCCAGGGTGCCCCTTTAGGGGTTTCTGTTTCTGAACAGGTTAATGATATTTAGTTCATACTTGTATCTAGGAATGAGAACTATAGTGCAAACATCCATATTTGACGATGACCTAAATTTCATGGTTCACTGACATAGATCCAGATAAGGCGCTTTTTTCATCCAAAAAGTACTGATATTTTTTCTTATTTTTACATGGAAAGGTATGTTGTGGGAACTCATTAGAAGCCTCTGGAAAAGCTGCTAGGACATATTTTTTATGCCCCCGCCATTCGAAGAATGGTGGAAAGGGCATATAGCGTTGCCCATGTCCGTCCGTTCGTCCGTCCGTGCGTCCGAAACTTAAACGCAGTCAATAACTTCCTTATTTCTTGATTGATTTTAAAATTACTCGGCAGAAATGTTAACCATCATGAGACGACGTGTCTCGTGCAAAACCCAGGTCCGTACCTCCAAGGTCAAGGTCATACTTAGAGGTCAAAGGTCAAAAAAAGGGTCCGAAACTTAAACGCAGTCAATAACTTTCTTATTTCTGGATGGATTTTGAAATTACTTTGTAGAAATGTTAACCATCATGAGTCGATGTGTCACATGCAAAATCCAGGTCCGTACCTCCAAGGTCAAGGTCATACTTGGAGGTCAAAGGTCAAAAAAAGGGTCCGAAACTTAAACGCAGCCAATAACTTACTTATTTTTGGATGGATTTTGAAATTATTTTGAAGAAATGATAACCATCATGAGGTCAAATGGCATAAAAAGGGTCCAAAACTTAAACACTGTCAATAACTTTCTATGGATGAATACGGACATAGACATATTTTCGGGCGGGGGCATCCGTGTCCTATGGACGCATTTCTAGTTTCTTGAAGAAATAAGAAAAATAATATGTGGATACCCCTCTTATCTGGGGCTATGACTGACTTAGTTAACTATTACATCAACCCCAGACTGTTCAACCTAATGTTTAAATTTATTATACCCCCGCAAACAAAGTTTGAAGGGGGTATATAGGAGTCAGCTTGTCGTCGTCGTCGGTCCGTTACAAAAAACTTTAACATTGCTCATAACTTCCTTATTCTTTGACCGATTTCTTTAATATTCACACACCTTGCCACTAGTACTTAAGATTGATATACACAAACCTGACCTTGACCTTCCTCAAGGTCAAATACTTGTAAAAATTTGTCTGACAACGCATGCGGGGGTATAATTGGTGCCCGTTAGGCGGCAGCTCTAGTTACTCAAGAACTATTAGAGCTTCATTAATGATACTTAGTACAAGCTTGCATCTAGGAATGGCAACTTTTATGCAAGCATCAATGTTTGACCTTGGTCTAGATTTCATGGTTCATTGACTTTGCGCCCCCAGAGGCGGGACATAGCCTTTGGCAGAATTCTTGTTCTTATTCTTTTGTGTGTGAATATTTGGGGTAAATGTTGTATCTTTGTTTTTGCAGATCAGAATGAGAATGAAACAGTTGTAAAATCATCTACATTGTCCGTAGATGCTCCAGAATTTATTCCAAAATATGCCCTAGTGCAGCAGCAGCAGCAACAACAACAGGAGGTAATACATTAATTGGAGTTTCTTCTTAGACCTTCAAATGTCACATTTTGGCATACAGAACTTTTATTATTCCTTCTTTTTAACTCATTTTGTACCATAAACCCCAAAAGGGTATTTTGCAAACAGTGCATGCCCAGATCAGATGCCGCAAAATGCGGCATCTGATCAGGACCTACACTGTTTGCAAAAAGTCCAGCCATTTTCCAATAAATTTTGAAGAACAACACAACATGCAACCCCTAAATTTTAAAATGAACTCCTGCTTTATATAAGGAGGAAGATTCCATTTGGTACCGAAAGGGTTAAAGCAAAACAGCCCTGCGTGGCATAGTGTTTAAGCATTAGGTCTCTTACCACTGTTGGGTCAAGTGTTATTCAGGTCACATGTGAGGTGCCTGTGTTCTGCAGTGGAAGGTCAGGTGATTTTTCTCTGGCTAGTTTGGTTTTCACCCACCACAGATTAACATTGTTTCGAAACAAATGAAATAATCTTGAAAGGACAAATAAAATCAAGGAACTGACAGTACTGGTGGATTGATTGTCTCTCGAGTGTAAGCTGCTAAAATGGTCCTGAATGCGGACTTAGACTGTTTTGTAAGCTATGTGCAGATGCCATGTTCTGTGGCATCTGATCTGGGTCTACGCTGTTTGCCAAACATACTACATATTTCCAGTCCATACCTATTATGCAACACTCTGATCTCACAGTGATAAGAATATAGTGCAGGTTTAACATTACTGAAGTCATAAATCATAACGATAAATATAAATCAACACTTTCAGCTTTTGAATGGCAGGGACACTTAACCCTTAAGATGCTAATCACAACAAATGTCATCTACTTTATCGTCTGCTTGTTACTTTAAAAGTTGTCGTTGCAAACAGCGTGGACTCGGATCAGTTGCAGTCTGATCAGGGTCCACACTGTTTGCCAGTATGTAAAAAGAAATTTCTAAAAGTTTGCAAAAAGCAGCAGCAGACGACATAATGACATTATCAGATCCAGCTTTATCAGCGGCCATCTTAAATGTTAAGTAAACATTTATGTGTTTGAATCTTATTTGAGATTTGTTGGGGGTGACATTTTCTAGGTAACTTGTGGTGCTTCGTGGCACAGAGTATTTCATCTACCATGCATAAGTCAGCTTCGACAGAAATGTTCTTGAAAGGGCCATTAACCCATAACCAAATAAATGGGAAACCCCAAAAAGGGACAGTATATGCCCAGATAAGACATCACATTCTTTGGCCTCTTATCAGGACTGTATGCAAAGTTTTAATTTTCTGAATACATTTCATAGAATAACTTAACCTGTTGACCCTAAATTTTGAAAAGGGTTACCTGCTGTGAATGTAGGACAAAACGTCCCATGGACAAAACGTCCCATGCCATTTTTGACCAGGTGGACAAAACGTCCCATGTCACTTTTTCAGGGTGGACAAAACATCCCACATCATTTTTTCAGGGTGGACAAAATGTCCCATTGGATTTTGACAGGGTGGACAAAACGTCCCATGCTATTTGGACAGGGTGGACAAAACGTTCCATATTCTTGAGGTGGTGTTAGGGAGGAGGAAGGGATTTGGAAGGGTAGGCGACAATATACTCCCATGAATACTACAAAAATGTGGAAATACATGTATAGTTTGATGCTTTTATTTACAAAACCTGCATATGCAAACACAATCATTAAAGAGCACATGGTTTACATAAAAGAGATTTTATGATGACAGCACATACAGTATGGCTCAGGTATAAGAACCAAAAAACCCTTTATGCCGAATCTTGGCATTTCAAGCACTTTCCAAAACACTCGGAATTGTTCCGAGTAGATGTATATATTCGGCAGACACTCCTCGAAAACACTGGCAAGGTCCACGCTAAGTATGCGGTACGCGAAGTTTCTCGAAATTATTCCGAGTTTTAATATCATACCTGGAGGCAATATTTTCTCGCAAAGTTATGCGGAAATACTCTGAGGAATTTGACGCAATACCTGGTCATTTTTTTTTTTTGGTTTATTTAATGTTCTTTTACCATCATATATATTTATATATAATTATAAGATAATATATATCACTGATGGTTATTATAATGTAAACTATGTCAAAAGTCAACAAAGAGGTGGATGTAATTACCTTAGAAATGTTAACTAGAGCGCGCAGTCGATGGCAAGCCATCGCAAATCACCACGTTTTCTCTACAGTATTCAAAATTTGACCTTTTGACCCCTCCCCAGGGCCCCTGGGGGCGGGGAGAAAAAAAATGTGCTCTTGCGCAAGCCATTCATGTAAGCAACTCGCATACCAAATTTGGTTGAATTCCGGCTAACGGTTTAGGAGGAGATAGCCGGACAGACAGACAGACGGATGGATGGACGGACGGAGGCGATAACAATATCCCCACTTTTCGTTGAAAAACGTGGGGATAATTAGGTAATTGAGAGAGAAAAAAATGATTGTCCCATTTTATAACTTACCTGTACAATTTAATTAAATTAATCACCACTCGCAAATACTCGCAAACTCTGCGGAATTTCCTCGGAATATCATGTGCATAACTTGGAGTAAAATATTTTCACTCGGAGGGGTTTACTTCAAACAATTCGGCGGATTTAAAAAGTTGTCCGCAGAATGAAAAAGAAAAATGGTTCAAATACCTGAGCCGTACTGGACAAGAAAATGTGTACAACCTAACTTTGTTAGCATTAACTATAAGATAATAGTATATGTAACGGAACCGCGGTGCGAGGCGGACCGTCCATGCTAATAAACCCTATTGGTTTCATTGGGCGACGGGGCTTGAGATGTCATTTCATCTCAATGTCGGGTAAAAGTCCCACAAAATTGGAAGCAACGCCTCCAAAATGACCTTTACAGTTTTTGACGGGGACGTTAAACCTCAAACAAACAATAGTCTATCATTATTTCATTGGATATATCATCTTGTATAAAAATACTGAAAAGGTACTAATATCTCAAGTCCCACACATCCTGATACACTGACCAATAGCATCAAGAAATTCTGACTCAGTTCACCAGTTGTGTACACAGGGTCTTGAGTCTCTTCTGATGACTGATGGTTTTCATACAGATTCTCTTAGCTGACTATCTCCCATCTTTGTATTGTAAGTAGTCTGTCTCAACCATGGGGCTTTTAGAGAATTAATCTCTACCTTCTAATTGAATATGGGACATTTTGTCCACCCTGCCGGAATTGCAAGTGACGTTTTGACCACCATGTCAGAATCGTGTGGGACCTTTTGTCCACACTGAAAAAATGATGTGGGACGCTTTGTTCACCCTGAAAAAATGATGTGGGACATTTTGTCCACCTGGTCAAAAATGGCATGGGACGTTTTGTCCATGGGACGTTTTGTCCGGCTCCCACCTGCTGTATGAGAGACTCTATTCAGGAGCAATGGGTTATGGACTGAAACGCCATCCTAACCCAACCACAAAACAGGTAATTGACAAACAGTGCAGGTCCAGATCAGATGCCACAGAATGCAGCGTCTGAACAGGACCTATATTGTTTGCAAAAAGTTCAGCCATTTTCCAAATAAATTTAAAGAAATGTAAACTGTCACCCCTAAATCTTAAAATGACTTGTGCAAAATACATGTATACACATGTAAGGTGGAAGATTCCATTCATTACAAAATTTTGATTTTGATTTCAGGAAGCTTTGTATGGAGATTTTCAGCGGTTGATGAGAATTCGGCCAGCCTATTTGAACAGTGCAGAAGGAAATGTAGACAATCAAGCTGTAGTTGGTATGTTTAAGGATGCCGTGTTCCAGCTGACTACCAGTCCAAGCAATGTGGCGGGGTATTTGAAGCCTATTGTTGACACCCTTAAGGGAGGTGTGAATGATCCTGAGGTGATCAGTGAAATCATAGAAGTTCTTCTAGAACAGGTATGTATAAAACTTTTGGTGAATACCAGGCGGGAGAGAACCCATAATTTGTTGAGGAGAAAATTCCTGCCTATGGTCGGATTGGAACACAGACTGCTTGGTTGAAAATCCAGTGCTTTAACCACTGAGCCAAGGAGTCTAATCCCTGACTCAGTTGTCAGAGGTTGGTTTTAAACCTATAAGATATGCATAATCTACTAAGGTAGATAATTTGAAGGTAGAAGTTGCTGTGCGTAACACTCCCCCTCTTTAACCCATTTAATACCAGAAATCCCAAAACTGGTACCCTGGCAAACAGTGTAGGCCCAGATCCGACACCACAGAATGTGGCGTCTGATCAGGGCCTCCACTGTTTGCTTAAAGTTCAGTCATTTTCCAAATAAATTTAGATGAAAACACAACCTGACACCCCTAAATTTTGAAATGAACTGCTGCTCTATAAGGTGGTACAAAAAGTGTTAAGGAACTTAGTGTCTTGAATCTTGGATCACAAGGGTGGCTTTCAGTTGGGCAAGGCTTGCTCTCCTTGCAGTAGGTAATGGAAGAAGGGGAAGTTGTTATTCATCTGTGTCTTCACTTTCTTTTTTCCCCTTACTCCCCTGTCTCTACTATCTATTTTCTCCCTATGATTCAGGATGCAAAATGACTCACAAGAGTAGACGTGTCATTAAACCCTAACACAATTAAATCAATCGATCATAGCCATTTTCAGCAAAAATGAAAAAAAAAAAAGGTCTGTCCCTGGACAAACCCACAGCTTGCAACATGAAAGTTCTTAACAACAGATAAGGTCTCGACGGTAAACAGAATCTTTCATTCGTGGTCATATCATATGAAATTTATGAAACTCGACAAGGCTCTTTTTATAATTTTCATATGAAATGACAATTTTTATAAGATTCTCTATATCTTCTATGTTTTGAAAATTATTCAATAAGAATTTTGTGGTTTATTTTTCAGAGTATATCAGAGCCTAACTTCCGGTTCACAGGAGCTAAAATCAGTAAATACCTTACCAATGAGCTCAAGGGCCACCAAGTGTTCGGAAATTTTAGAAATGTACTTCTCAATAGGTGGGTATATTTTTTTATGAGCCATGTTGATAAAAACACCTTTCCTTAGGGTCTTCAGACTGGTGAAAACATGAAAAAATCTTCAGTAAAGACCTGGGGCCAGTTGTCCAAAGCTAACGATGTCGTTAGTTAACGTATCGTTAAAACTTTGATCACTAAATATGGCAAATATGCTGAAATTTTTGCTGAAAAAATGTGAGCAGCTTTTGCTGACGCAAAAGCTGCTCACATTTTTCCAGCAAAAATACCAAAATTTACGATATTGTACTTGCTGGAAGAGTTAACAATATGACCACTAACGAGCTCGTTAAGCTAACGATGCTTTGAACAACTGGCCCTTGTTGGGTTGGCTGTGTGAGATGGTGTTGTGCAGCTGGCATCAGTGGGGGTCCAACTGATACCGGCTTGCAATCTGTCATGTAGTGGTTGCAATACTCCCCTCATAATGCAGGGGTCGTGGGTTCAATCCCAGCCTTATTCAGACTTACGGATGAGTCTTTAAATGGAGGTGTCATCTCTGTATAACTTACCTGTTGGTGGGATGTAAAACACAAACACACATACACTTGCAATTGGACAGGGCTTGCTGTCCTTGCCACAGGTAAAGGTAGAGGGGGAATGTTGTTTTTTCTTCTGTTTCCTTCTATTTACCTCTTTATCCCCTGTCCTTCATTTTCCTCTCCTCTACTGTTTCTTCTATCTTTGTAGCTCACCTGGGCCAAAGGTATAGTACAGGGGAGCTTATAGTATAGTGGGTCCTCCGTTGTCCGTCCGTCGTCTGTCCACACTTTTGAGCAGCTATATCTCTGCAGCTTGCAGGCTGATCCCAATCATTTCTCATCTTTAGCATGCCTCTGGTGGGGCATTGATGACATAAGCTTTTTTTTTGAAATCGCATGAAAACTTTTGTTGCTATGGCAATGACAAGGTCCCATAGACTTACAATGGGAAAATGCTTGTCATCACGGTAGCCCCTTCAGTTTTGATCGGATCTTTCTGAAACTTATATATAAGGTGGCTGGGGATAAAATCTCGGATGAGTTCGAAAACCGGCCAAGTCGGCCCATTTATCATAGAGTTACGTCCCTTTGATTGCTGAAAATGCAGATTTTTGACCTTGTCATCACCGTAGCCCCTTCAGTTTTTATCGGATCTTTCTGAAACTTATATGTAAGGTTGCTGGGGATAAAATCTCGGATGAGTTTGAAAACCGACCAAGTCAACCCATTTATCGTAGAGTAACATCCCTTTGATTGCTGAAAATGCTGATTTTTGACCTTGTCATCACTGTAGCCCTTTCAGTTTTGATTGAATCTTTCTGAAACTTATATGTAATGTTGCTTGGGATAAAATCTCGGATGAGTTCGAAAACCAGCCAAAATGGTCCATTTATCACAGAGTAATGTCCTTTTGATTGCTGAAAATGCCGGTTTTTGACTGTGTCATCACCATAGCCCTTTCAGTTTGATCGGATCTTTCTGAAACTTATATGTAAGGTGGCTGGGGACAAAAAACCTTGGATGAGTTCGAATGTCGGCCAAGGTGGCCTATTTATCATAGAATTAGGTCCCTTTGATTGATGAAAATGTTGATTTTTGACCTTATCATCTCTGTAGCCCCTTCAGTTTTGATTGGCTCTTTCTGAAACTTTTATGTAAGGTGGCTGGGGATAAAACCTCGGATGAGTTTGAAAACCGGCCATGTCTGCCCATTTATCATAGTTACGTCCCTTTGATTGCTGAAAATGCCGATTTTAGACTTTGTCATCACTGTAGCCCCTTCAGTTTTGATTGGATCTTTTGAAACTTATATGTAAGGTGGCTGGGGATAAAATCTCGGATGAGTTCGAAAACCGACCAAGTTGGCCCATTTATCATAGAGTAACATCCCTTTGATTGCTGAAAATGCTGATTTTTTACCTTGTCATTACCTTAGCCCTTTCAGTTTTGATTGAATCTTTCTGAAACTTATATGTAACGTGGCTGGGGATAAAATCTCGGATGAGTTTAAAAAACCAGCCAAAATGGTCCATTTATCATAGAGTAACGTCCCTTTGATTGCTGAAAATGCCGATTTTTTAGCTTGTTATCACCGTAGCATTTTCAATTTTGATCGAATCTTTCTGAAACTTATATGTAAGATGGCTGGTAAGGTGGCACCGCCCTGGGACCAACATGTTAATCTCTTAGCTCAGCTGAGCGATATAGGACCATCATGGTCCTCTTGTTTCTCCCTTTCTTTAGGAGGTGACATAAAATGACCCACAAGGGTTGACATGACATTGAACACCAACACAATTTGTCAATAAGACCTGTGCATCTGTGTAGTTTGCTGATTGCATGGGACATCTACTGCCTTCAGGCTACCCAAAGAGACACAAAAGAAATCCTGTCATTTTAGGTGGGTGTGCAGTTTGATCTGAGTGTTTGGTGATCCCCATAGCAACAAATAAGTTACATGTAAGTATTTTGTGATAATGGAAGGATAGTTTTCCTTTTTATTGCATAAAAACCTATGTTGTGGGTACTCATTAGATCCTCCTCGGCAAGGTGGTTCTAATGAATACTCACAACATAGGTTTTTATGGATAATTTTCAATTAGTACAAAATACATGTCTTACCTGTTGCTATGGATCCTACAGGACTTATTGTAAGCATTGTCATTTGCTGGATTTTTAAGTGCCTTTATCATATGACGTCGTGTCTGAGAGTGTAATAACGCCATGTATTATTTTCGATAATCCACTAGTTCATTAAATTTGCAAATTAGCTAAATACGTCCCTTAACATTACATGTACAACGTCCTTACCGACTTCGCGTTTACTAACGGCGGAATATTGACATTTTTGTAAACAATCGTGAATAAAATGCGTTTTAAATGTCATATGATAAATAGAATCTTGCATTCGTGCTAATGTATTATTGAATTTATTAAACTCGTTGAGGAAAAGGGATAAAATGCTTGGCAAAGCCTCGCATTTTATCCCTTTTCCTCAACTCGTTTAATAAATTCAATAATACATGAGCACTCATGTAAGATCCTCTATTTACATCATTCTTTGGTGTATGAGAGGTGTTAATGCTTTTTCTACAGAAAACCCAGGACTAACTCTTATAACTCCCTGTAATGAGCAGCCCTCTAAACTCAACTTTATGTAGAAAAACTAGGGTTTACAGAGGTGAACATTATTTTTCATTTTTTGCTTCAAGACATAGGTTGTGGGTACACATTAGAACCACCTCATTGCGACGGTTCTAACGAGCACCCACATCCTAATACAGTCCAACTTCAATGGCTCGAACACCTTTGGGACCTCGAAAATCTGTTCGAGAAAGGGGTGGTTCGAGCCACTGAGGGAGACTGCCAGCAGGTATACGACATACTTTTGGATATCTTTTCGGTGTTTTATAATGAAAATGTATGTTGTGTGTACTCATTAGAATCGCCTCATCGAGGCGATTCTAATGAGTACACACAGCATACATTTGAAAGATAAAAGACAAAAATCTTCTGAACTATCCCCCACTATTTCTTATGTCGAGGATTTTCCTAGGGGCTCAAGAACGGGTTCGTCTCAGCCATGGTAAACGAGCCATCGAAGTTCTACTGTACCTGTCATTGGAGTATGAAAAAGTAAAATATCAAATTCCCATCAGAAAAAAAAAAATAAAACAAAACACTGTCACATGGATGTGTTATTATGATGTAGTCTAACTGCCAAGACTATTACTCAAGAAGCTAGCCTTGGTCACTTAGTTGGATGCATGTTCATCTGGGACCAGTTGTTCAAAACTAACGACGTCATTAGTTAACGTATCGTTAAAACTTTTATCATTAAATATGGCAAATATGCTGAAATTTTTGCTGAAAAAATGTGAGCAGCTTTTGCGGACGCAAAGGCTGCTCACATTTTTTTCAGCAAAAATACCAAAAATTTAAATATTAAACTTGCTAGAACAGTTAACAATATGACCACTAACGAGCTCGTTAAACTAACGATGCTTTGAACAACTGGCCCCTGGTGATAGGGAGGTGGTCCAGCAACATTGTTTCATGGAGATTGATTATGAAATATTTCCCTACAGTCATTATCTCTCTTCTGTTGACAATTCTAAATATACACACTGTTCTGGTTTGCAGCTTGTGTACACTACAGTCGTCGAAATCTTACTATCGCTCACTTTCGTGCGTGAACGAGAAAAGGATTACGCTTCGCGCACAACCCTGGCAAAACCCACGCTATTTCCACGTTTGATCCACGCTTATTTCACGTTTGTTTTTCGCAACTATCGCGAGCCACGTGAAGCCTTCGCGCTACACGCTTAAGTCCACGTTTGTCCTCGCTAGTCTCGCGTTTCAGTTTTCTCGCCATTAAATTAAATTAAATAATAAGTTTTGTGGTTTTATTATGCCATCTAAAAACAGCGCCTTGTGAACAGTAACGACACAAGTCGCACTGTGCCTGTGCAAATACACAGGCTTATCTGAGTCTTGAACATTCAGTGCACAACAAAATGACAGCTGCACAGTCTGATCACAGAACTCATTAGCTAGCATCGTGGGACGCAGAGGTGTATCTAGGAAATGCGGTCATATTATTCGCTATAGCCCAGAGGCCATAGAAGGCTCGTACAAATATCGAACTGACTGTGCAGACTGATCTGAGTCTTCACTCGTCACAGCCTAATATACAAGAAGTAAAACCGCATTCTACTGGGGTCTATTGACATGAGCCAGCGCAGAGCAAAGAAAACATTATTTACAGATATGAGCTGGCGCAGAGCAAAGAAAACTGTATCAGATCAGTCTGTGCAGTCAGCACAGGCTGATCAGAGTCTTCAACCGTCACGGCCTCGTATACCCCTTTTTCACAAGCAAGAACCGCGCGTGCTCACTATGATGACGTAAATTTGGTAAACAGCGGCGGGACAACTTCACAGAGTGCAACACTGCACGTGCTAAGCTGACGTACTGCGAGACGTCGCATGGGAAAAGGCTATGTCACATAAAAAAGCTCACAAGAAGATCTGACAAAGAAGAGAGGATAAGAAAAAAGCATTACGATAAGATCGTTTAACCCTTTTCTTGCTGAATATTCATTTAAGCCACACCCATTTCTGTCTATCAACCAAACAAATTACTTAGTGTAATTTATTGCCACAAATTCATAAACTTAATGCCAAACAGTGAAGATCCTGATCAGAAGCCATCTGATCTGGATCTACACTGTTTGCAAAGATAGGGGTTGTTGTGAACAGCAAGATAAGGGTTAATGAAAGCACCGATAGCACTTGCAGGTAGACTCTGAGTGCAGGCTGAGAAAATTGGCGAATTAGGGCTCAGGCTGTTTCGTTTAACCCTTAAATGCCTTAAATGTTGATTGAATTACCTTAGCAGATTTCAATTGGTAATAAAAGTCAGAGATAAATCATTACAGTAACTTTTTCTTGCAAATGAAGTAATTATATTTTAAAGGTGGTCATTCACTTTAAGTCTTTTTTACGGCCCGCTTATAACTTGGTCAGCCTGCGCGTTGGTGCGGCCTGGTAATTTATCATTTTTTGCGGGCCGTTGTTATTGCCTCTAAAAGGTTTCAGTGCCTAGGCTGGTGATAGTTTTCCGGGCTGCAGCGATTCGTTAGATTTACATGCGCGCCCGGCTATGACTCGGATCAGCCTGCACATTTGCGCAGTCTGATATGGGTCTTCGTTGTGAGCGCTTTGGATGGCTTGGAACCTAGTTACTGTTTGTGCAGCCGATGGGGACTTTTACCAGACTGGGCGGATGTGCAGGCTGATCCGCCCGGCCTGGTCTCGGGATAATAGAACCTTTTTCATTCTCGGGTCTTCATGGCATGAAATTTACGATGCTTATAAATATTGAGATACGTATGAAATGAAAGAGGCGGTTTTCCTGCTCAGATCAGCACAGGCTGTTATTTGTCCTGCTCATAAATTTTAAAATGCCAACAGTTATGAAGTTTATGAGCGGAACAAATTCGTGCTCGGATGAAATACGCATGTGTGTGTTTGCTGAGGGGGTGGGGGGTGGGGGGAGGTCACCGCGGACCCTAATCTTGGTCTTCCCATTTTGCATTACATGCATGCGTGTTGTGTGAATCGCTGTGCTTCGGATTACTAATTGTACGTTGCAGTTAATTTTTGTGTAACATAGCTGGCGTGGTGCACTGCTTCACGTAATGTTTTTGTGTGCGCCATGAAGAACCCATGATGGCGAAACGTTGATGTTAATGCATGACAAAGATTATTTCGTGTTGGTGTTGATTTACTATACAAAATTACGTCATTCACTTTAATGAAAATCTATCAAAGGGTTCCGGCCCCGGCCCATGAGGGCTTAACACACGCACAAAACCCTAACAGAATCAACAGAACCAAAATATTATAGCGCACAACCTGATGTAAAACAGCCTTTTCCGAGATGGGGGCTACTCTTAAAGGACAGAATTTGTTCCGTGGGGAAGCAAATTCCTCGGAGCAAATTCTTTCCTTTAAGTTTGTTTGTTTGATTTACGGTTCAACGTTCCCGTCAACACTGTAGAGGTCATTTTGGAGACGTTGCTTCCAATTTTGGGGGACTTTTACCAGACATTGAGATGAAATGACATCTCAAGTCCTGTTGCCCAATGAAACCAATAGTGTTTATTAGCACTGACAGTCCGCCTCGCACCGCGGTTCCTGGACAGACTTAGATCCTCTAAGCGGTTTACCAGTACTACTGTGCGGGCCGGATTCAGCTCTGCGTGGAAGCATCATGCAGCCCATATATTTCTTCAAGCCCCTCCTTAAGAACAGCCCATATATAATATGTAATGGAGAACACTATTATTTAAGTGCTTTCTCTTTACTGCAAATATTTTACATTACGCACATGCATAATATGCGTAATGGGCGTTTCTCCTATGAAAGATCCCTTTCCCAAACGAGTGATAGCATATTTGTGTTTGTCATTCCTGTAATGACCTTTTCGTACAACCGCTCGTGCCTAAATGACGCAATTGTATCTCAGTGACCTCACGTGCTGTTGTCAAAATAAAAGGGGCGCTTCAGCAATCAGAGAGGCACATAATCAATGAGACTTTGTTTGTTTGATTGATTTGAGGTTTAACGTCCCCGTCAACATTGAAGGTCATTTTCGAGACGTTGCTGCCAATATTTCGGGACTTTTACCCGACATGGAGATGGAATGACATCTCAAGTCCTGTCACCCAATGAAACCAAATTGGGTTTATAAGCATGGACGGTCTGACTCGTGCGCACCACTTTGCCTGGGCAGGCTTAGATCCTCTAAACGGTTTACAAGTACTCGTGTGCGGGTCGGAATCAGCTCTGCGTGGAAGCATCATGCAGCCCATATATTTCTTCAAGTCCCGATGGGCGGCGGTCGAATCAGTGAGGCACTGCATGCGAAAAAGTGCACATCGCAAAATGGAAAGATTGTTTGTTTGATTTGAAGCAAATTCCTCGGAGCAAATTCTTTCCTTTAAGTTTGTTTGTTTGTTTGATTTGAGGTTTAACATCCCCGTCAACACTGTAAAGGTCATTTTGGAGACGTCGCTTCCAATTTTTACCCGGCATCATGAAATGACATCTCAAGCCCTGCCGCCTAATGAAACCAATACTGAATAGGGTTTATAAACATGGACGGTCCGACTCACACCAGCTTAGATCCTCTTAAGCCGTTTACCAGTACTAGTGTGCAGTCGGTTTCAGCTCTGCATGGAAGCATCATGCAGCCCATCTATTTCTTCAAGCCCCGAATGGAAAGAACTTGTGTCTTGGTTTGATTTGAGGTTCAACGTCCTCGTCAACACTGAATAGGTCATTTTGGAGACGTTGCTTCCAATTTTTGTGACTTTTACCCGGCACGGAGGTGGAACGACATCTGAAGCCCTGTCGCCCAATGAAACCAAAAGGGTTTATAAGCATGGTCAGACCGACTCACATCACTTT
The DNA here is from genome assembly GCA_963580285.1 of Lucinisca nassula. Classification (NCBI taxonomy): domain Eukaryota; kingdom Metazoa; phylum Mollusca; class Bivalvia; order Lucinida; family Lucinidae; genus Lucinisca; species Lucinisca nassula. Next base: position 180,327,286 of record OY757014.1, on the reverse strand, counting down.
GCCTGGGCAAGCGGTTTACCAGTACTCGTGTGCAGTCAATTTCAGCTTGTGCAGCCCATTTATTTCTTCAAGCCCCAATGGGCGGGGGGGGGGGGGGCAAAAATGGAAAGAACTGTTAGCGCTAAAGAAGACTTCAAGAGACCAATAAATCGGTATTAGCGTTGCGACAAGGTCAGATCAAACTCGGTCTTAAGCTGTCCAAAGCTGACCAGACTGTGCGTATGCAAACAGCCGAACGGGTTGTGCCCTGGTGTGACTCATGCTTGCTGTTCAGTGATAGGGTCATATTGTTTCACTGCGTCGGTTGCGAGTTCACATTTGTAACGCCTCGGTGGGTCGAGTTTATCCTGAAAGGAAAGAATTTGCTCCCGGGGAGCAAATGCGCCATAAAGTGAAAACAGGTTATCTCATCTTCGCCGTAGTCAGCTGTTGAGCGAAGGCGTCAAATGCGTTTTTTTTTTTTTTTTTTTTTTTGCAGGTAAACATTTGAAACGCCTCGTTTCTTGGTACCTTAGCTTATTTACCAATGGTGCCTCTTTCCCTGTAAATAAATGGGCATGTTCCCGTGCTCCACATAAAACCAGCGTTGTCCCTTTCATTGTTCGAACACGAGACTGCCTCAAGAACGCTGAAAAAGTATGGGATATGTTGGTAAGAGTGCCGACTCATGATCATTAGGTCTCTCATCACTGTGGTTCGAGCCTTGCTCGAGTCATATGTGAGACTGAAGGTCGTGTTTTTTGTTGTTTTTTTTGTACGGGGACTTGGGCGCAATATATCATTTTGTAATCAGAGCAGCGAGACATCGGTGACGGCGCTGCGTACAGATGTATCGCCGACGTCGAGGTATCCTGGATGCTACTGTGTCTAAAATCTTTAAAAGGCGGAAGAGAGCGTGACATCGGCGTAGGCGCTTCGTTGAGACGTAGCGTTGGCGTATATGTACCCTGTATGTTACTGTGTCTGGCTAAAAGAAATTTCTGTAATTCATCTTAGTTTGAGAGCAGTGTGACATCGACTTCGGGGCTGCGTAAAGTCGTAGCGTTGACGTCGATGTATCCGGGACGCGGCTTTAGCTTGGATGTATAAAAGAAGAAAGCCATTGCTGCAGGGTTATACGACATTTGTTCAGTTAGAGGGGTGTACATTACATTGGGTGAGTCTACTGGTTAAAATAGGGGTGTGTGGTTGATTAATCTTTATTATTTTAACAAACATTACTGTAGTGTATATGTCTAGCAAACAGTGCAGACACAGGTGAGACGCTGCATTATGCATCATCGGGCATCTTATCCGGATCTGCACTGCTTGTCTATGTTCCATTTCTAGGACGCCAGGCTTATATGGATTAAACCAGATTCGCACATTCGCCCCCGCCCATCGGGACTTGTAGAAATAGATTGGCTGCATGATGCTTCAACACAGAACTGAAACCGACCGCCTGCCCAGGCCAAGCGATGTGTGTCGGACCGTCCATGCTTATAAACCCTATTAGTTCCATTCGGCGACAGGGCTTGAGATGTCATTTCTTCTCAACGTCGGGTAAAAGACCCACAAAATTGGAAGCAACGACTCCAAAATGACCTATACAATGTCGACGGGGGACGTTAAACCTCAAATCAAGCAAACAAAAACCAGATTCGCACGTGATTGAGATATAATGTGTGAGCAGGGAGTTTCCTTTTAGAAATTGAATGGACGTCCCCGCTATTGCCCGATCCAATAAGGACAGTGGTTAAAACTGACTTTAGGTGTACGTCGCCTCATTGGTTGGTGGCTGAGGAAACCCGAGTTAAGAATCACCCCGATGCTCATATTCCAATATTGCATTATTCCTATTCACTCTTATGAGACGACTGTTTCAGTTCCCGATGGTCTCCAGTTTTAAATTTTTAATGTTGAAATGCATGTATTCCCAGCACAAAGGTGTGTATCGCGCTGACACTCAGGGGAAGCCATGTAATACACGCAGACTGAGAAAGGGCAAAGTGACGAAGCTGTGGTAATATTTGTCTCATATTTAAGTGTTTGGAGTATAACAGCCTAGTCAACGTTATTTTTTGGTAAACCAAACTACCATTAAGAGCGAAACAGACCGGCTCGTTTTGGGCCGATCAGTGGCGTCGTAACAACTGACATGAATACGAGTCTTGCGTGGTAGGTGACTTGCTTGGTGTGAGCATATAAATGTACAAAGCATAGTCAGTGTTCTAAAACTTAACATTACACTAGAGTGAGTGTACGGCACTCGACGCCAATGCTTGATGCATTACGCACTCGGTCTCATCAGGGCCTTAACCGTCAGCTTGTTTTATTCATACTGACATACTGCTTCAGGGTCGTTCGTCTGTGTGTGCGTGCGCCCGTCTGTCCGTTACACTGTTTGATGCATGGCTTAACTTTTAAACCTTGTATGCTAGGGCGATGTGTTTCAAAAATACCAGCTCTTATTTTGTTTTCCTTTCGCAGCAAATACAGCACATGCAAAGCAAGCGTTTTGCCGCTTACTGTATAATGCAAGACGCGGGCCTATACATGCATCTCTGGTCACACATGCTGATATACTCCATCGAGATTACAGCCAAAAACGAAATTGGCGAAGTTCATAATTAATCCCTGCCTCCTTTAAAATACTACAGTATGCAAAATGTTGAAAACGAAACTAAAGGAGCACAAACAAAGGTTCAATGTTTCTCGCAAAAGCAGAGATAAATAATCATCTTCGCATTTACCGTTAATCTTTTTCACGCTCACGATCACGCTTGCGTTGCGCGAGCTCACGTTTGTTCTCCACGCTTCACGCAAAACCCACGCTAGTTCCACGATTACTCCACGGAAAACCCACGCTAAAAAGTTACGTGACATTCGAAATTCGCCACGCAAGAACGTGGGGGATATTAAGATTTCCAAGACTGTACTGTATATACCGTCCCAGGAAAAACTGATGGCTTAAGGGGAATGGATACCTTCAGGGGAGGCAACTCATGCAAAAGTATTTTGGTCTCCCATGTCAATAGGGGAAGTTGTAAAACTTTTAAATTCCTGAGGATGACCTTTACTGTGTTTACGGGGACGTTAAACCTCAAATCAAACAAACAAATTCCTGAGGAGCAAATGCTTTCCTTAAAGAGAAGACCCCTTTTACAGAGGGACAGAGATTATAGAAAAGCGAACAAGAAGTCCCGAAAGTTGTCTTCCTTTTGAAAAATGGTGGAAAAATCTGTCAGGTGTTCCATAAAATGACCTTAACAATGTTGACTGAACTGTTAACTACGAACCAAGCCAAATCCAGGTGTCGGTTGTTAAAAAGTAATGATGTAACTTCATGTTGTTAGTTAACATATTGTTAAAACTTTAATCATTAAATATAGCAAATACACTAAATTTTTTGCTGAAAAAAAAATGTGAGTAGCTTTGCATATGCAAAAGCTACTCACATTTTGTCAGGAAAATGCCAGGGTCAGGTTGTTCAAAACTAACGATGTCGTTAGTTAGCGTATCGTTAAAACTTTGATCATTAAATATTGCAAATATGCTGAAATATTTGCTGAAAAAATGTGAGCAGCTTTTGCAACTGCAAAAGCTGCTCACATTTTTTCAGCAAAAATACCAAAATTTACGATACTGTACTTGCTAGAAGAGTTAACAATATGACCACTAACGATCTCATTTATCTAACGAGGCTTTGAACAACTGGACCCAGAAGTTTAGATATTGTACTTGTTAGAAAAATTAACCATTTGACCACTAATGAGCTTGTGAAGCTAACAAGGCTGTAAACAACTGGACCCAGGTAAGCAGGAATACTGAAGATATTTTTGTTTATTATAAAAATTTCTTCCTTAAAACATTAGTTGTGAGTATATGCACTGGACAAAATGAGGTTAAGTTGGTTGATAGTCAGAAATGAGTGTGACTCAATTTATTTATTACGTCATTTTGTACCAGAAACCCCAAAACAGGTACCCTGGCAGACAGTGCAGGCCCAGATCCGACGCTGCAGAATGTGTCTTCTGATCAGAGCCTCCACTGTTTGCTAAAAGTTCAGTCATTTTCCAAATAAATTTTTAAACCACAATCTGACACCCCTAAGGGGGAAGATTCCATTTTGTACAAAAAGGGTTAAGATTCTCTATTTTTTCAAGATCTGTGTTGACCAACTGAGTCCTGACAAATTTGCCAGGCACCTTTGTGTTCCTAATGAGATGTTACGTCTTTAATACTCTAATTTAACCCTTATCCTGCTGAATATTCAATTTAGCCACACCCATTTCTTACTTTGAACCAATCAGATTACTTGATAATTTATTCCTACAAATTCATAAACTGAATGTCAAACAGTGTAGATCCTGACCAGATGGCTTCTGAAGAAGCCATCTGATCTGGATCTACACTGTTTGCAAAGATAGGGGTTGTCGTGAACAGCACGATAAGGGTTAATTATGAGGTCGTTGTTGTCATTTATATAAATCTAATGCATAACCACCCCTTTTCGACCTTCCCCATGCTGATTTCTCACAAGTGCTGCATTGACAAGCAAAATATTCATAACACATATAACCAAATGTGTTTATTGTGTGTGCATGGTACATGTAATATGTTGAACTTGTAGCAAAGCCCAATATTAGATAAAAGACAGCAAACATCACAAAAAAACGTGTTTCTATGGCTACAGTTCACCTTCAGCATGAGATACTGAATTTAGCCAAAATGTGTTAAGTAGAGAATTCGCTATTTACTCCACAGACCCCCATATCAGTGGGCTCCTGAATGTATTCCCTGTCTTTTTTGTTTCTCGAAAAATTTATATCGCTTATGAAACGCAGAAAATGCGATGTTTGTTTACCTTTCTTAGGCGTGTTGGTTAGCTTCGAACGATGGGATCAAAATACTTAGTTGCCCTGTTTTTTTTTAGCTCGGCTGTTTTCGAAGAAAATGACGAGGTATTGTCATAGCTCTGGCGTGGTTTTCGTCGTCCTCATGCAAAAACTTGGACATTTTGTAATATCTCTGTCTTTACTGAACTCTATTTTTTTTTTTTTTTTTATTTCAGATGTAAAAAAGAGTTTGATAAAAGAGAAGAATTGTTAGTGAGCAATGCTGACAGGTTGTGTGGTCTTGCCATGTTCTTTGGAGAACTATTCCTTGTTTTAGAGGTGAGATTAGTTGTACCAGCGCACAAGAAAACCTACATAAAGATGTGCAACCTTCAAATACACGGATCCGTCTGCTCATCCAGACCTCGTTATAACACGGTTCATTATAACACGGTTTTGGATATAACACGGTTTTGGATATAACACGGTTTCAAGATGTATCCCAAAAATGTATAGATTATATAGAAAAATGACCATAAATGGTCATTTTTATATATAATCTATACATTTTTGTTTGGATATGACACGGTTGTTTAACTAACGCTGTTTCTTTTTTGGACCCCATTAATAGTGTTATAAAGGGGTTGTGGTGTAGAAGGTACCTGCTCTGATCAGACTGGGCTAATGTACAGGCTGATCTTCGCTGGTGACACAAGCCTTAACATAGGTTTTGTTGTGCCCTAGCTCAGTTTTAATTGACCATATTCATAAAGGATCTTACATGAGTGTTGTTGAATTAATTAAATGAGTTGAGGAAAAGGGATAAAATGCAAGGCTTAAGGCATTTATGCCCTGTCCTTAATGAGTTGAATAAATTCAGTAGTACATGAGCACGAATGCATGATTCTATTTATCATATGACATTTAAAAGGCATTTAATTCCCGATTTTTGTCAAAAATGTCAATATTACACCATTAGAAAATGGAACATTGTTGTGGACATCATACATGTAACGTTACCAGAAGTATCTAACCAATTTGCATAGCTCCAGATAAGAACGGGTCTCCGAAGCCTAATGGGTAAGAACGCTGACTCATTAGGTCTCTCAACACTGTGGGTTTGAGCCTGGATCGGGTCACACGTAAGACACCAAGTTCTGCACCTGAAGGCTAGGTAGTTTTGAGTACTCCATTTTTAGCACACCTCTAATTTAGGACCAGCTTGAAATGGGTCAAACCCTAAAAAATTGAACACCTTGAGGACTTGCTGTAATGCTCCTGAAATTTGAACAAATTTGCTTCACAATCCAGGAAGGAGTCCAGAATGTTCAGACAGAATGACAAACCATGTAGATCCTGATCAGACTGCTCCTTCAGGAGCAGTCTGATCTGGGTCAGCACTGTTTGCTAAGGCCTATCTTTCCCAATACTTTGGATCATTACAGTATGGGCAACCTTTCCCAGAATCTTTCCTAGATTATCATCCCTTATTAGCTCACCTGAGCACGAAGTGCTCAAGGTGAGCTTTTGGGATCGGTCTTTGTCCGTCGTCCATCGTCCGTCGTCCGTGCGTCCGTCGTCAACTTTTGCTTTAAACAACTTCTTCTCCAAAACTGCTGGACAGATTTTGATCTAATTTCACAGGAATGCTCCTTGGGTGATCCTCTACCAAAATTGCTCAAACTGTTCCGCTCGGGTGAACAAGATGGCCACCAGAGCTAAAAATAGAAAAACCTTTACACGACTTCTCCTGCTTAACCAGTGGATGGATTTTGAAATTATTTCACAGGAATGTTCCTTGGATGACCTTCTACCAAAATTGCTCAAACCGTTCCGCTCGGGTGAACAGAATGGCCGCCAGAGCTAAAAATAGAAAAACCTTTAAACGACTTCTTCTCCTTAACCAGTGGATGGATTTTGAAATTATTGCACAGGAATGTTCCTTGGGTGACCCTCTACCAAAATTGCTCAAACCGTTCTGCTCAGGTGAACAAGATGGCCGCCAGAGCTAAAAATAGAAAAACCTTCAAACGACTTCTCCTGCTTAACCAGTGAATGGATTTTGAAATTATTTCACAGGAATGTTCCTTGGATGACCTTCTACCAAAATTGCTCAAACCGTTCCGCTCAGATGAACAAAATGGCCGCCGGAGCTAAAAATAGAAAAACCTTTAAACGACTTCTTCTCCTTAACCAGTGGCTGGATTTTGAAATTATTTTACAGGAATGTTCCTTTGGTGCCCCTCTACTGAAATTGCTCAAATTGTTCCGCTCGGGTGAACAAAATGGCCGCCAGAACTAAAAATAGAAAAACCTTTAAAGGACTTATTCTCCTTAACCAGTGGATGGATTTCGAAATTACTTCACAGGAATGTTCCTTGGGTGACCCTCTACCAAAATTGCTCAAACCGTTCAGCTCGGGTGAACAAGATGGCCGCCAGAGCTAAACATAGAAAAACCTTTAAACGACTTCTTCTCCTTAACTAGTGGATGGATTTTGATATTACTTCACAGGAATGTTTCTTGGGTGACCCTCTACCAAAATTGCTCAAACCGTTCCGCTTGGGTGAACAAGATGGCCGCCGGAGCTAAAAATAGAAAAACATTTAAACAACTTTTTCTCCTTAACCAGTGGATGGATTTTGAAATTATTTCACTGGAATGTTCCTTGGGTGACCCTCTACCAAAATTGCTCAAACCGTTCCACTTGGGTGAACAAAATGGCCGCCAGAGCTAAAAATAGACCCTATGGTTTTACATAGACTTATAAAGGGAAATTTTTAAAAATCTTCTTCTCTGAAACTGCAAGTCCCAGGTCTTTGATATTTGGTATGGAGCTTCATCTAATGGACCTCTACCAAGAATGTTCAAATTATAGCTCTGGGGCCACAAATGCCCCCCCCCATCCCGGGGCCCTTTGGTTTTACATAGACTTATATAGCCCTGGTGCATAGGCTTATGTAGGGAATATCTTTATAAAAATCTTCTTCTCTGAAACCGCAAGGCCCAGGTCTTTGATATTTGGTGTGTAGCTTCATCTAGTGGACCTTTGCCAAGATTGTACAAATTAAAGCCTTTGTTTTTGTTTGGTATGAAGCTTCACCTTTAAGACCTCCCTCAACATTATGCACATTAAAGCCCTTGGGCCAATAATGGCCCTCCCTGGGGCCCACTTGTTACACTATGGATCAGGTGAGCGATCCAGGGCCATCATGGCCCTCTTGTTTTTAGACTTTTTTTCTGTAATTAGGTCCAGGCAGAAGACGGGACTACGCAGCGAATAGGAATCCTACGAGGTGCAATAGCTGACCTTGAACGAACTTTATTATCAAGGCCAGATGATGTAACTGTGAAATGTGCGACACAACTACTCAAGGTAAGTGCGACACAACAACTCAAGGTAAGGTCGTATCCATACACGAAAACAGTCAATTTTTATCAGATTTGTTACTGTTGAATTCAGTGCTATTAACCCATTTTGTACCAGAAACATTAAAACAGGATATCGGCAAACAGTGCAGACCCAGATCAGACGCCACAGAATGTGGCGTTTGATCAGGGCCTACACTGTTTGCAAAAAGTTAAACCATCTTCCTAATAAAATTTGAAGAAAACACAATCTGACAGCCCTAAAGTTTGAAATTGATTTGTGCTATATATAAGGTGGAAGATATTATTTGGTACAAAAAAGGTTAAATTAGACTGTTATCCTGACACATATTGAGCTGTCAAATTCAGTTTTTCCAAAAATATACTTAGTCAAAAAGGTAACTATACCAACTTCCAGGTAAAACTAACTAGCTGTACATTATCTATTGGGCTAAAAGAGGGCTGTAGAGATGTGAATCCAATGTTTATCTAGAAAATGCACAGACTTGCAGTTGCCTATACCTTAAGCTTTATGCTTAAGAATTGTCTTGCAAACTGTGCCTAGGAAGATTTTGCAAGGAAATGGGCATTTGTAGATGTGCAGATAATCTTTTTTGCATCTAAGATGAAAGACCATATCCACTTAATACATGTATCAGTAACAGTTGACATCACAAGCAAGGTTTTAATTTGTGAAATTCACAGATAATCTTCTTTTCAATAAAAAAATACAGCATTTTTTTTTAATTTTGGATATTTCTATGCCTGTCAATCAATTCTTGCAGTGTCTTGAAAAATAACAATAACAAAAAAAAATCAAAAACAAAAAAAAAACACTTTGTTACCACTATTGCTGTTATCCACAATGGTAAATTGTGCAGAAAAATCAGTGTAGCATGTAGCAATACCAAAGTGATTTTCAGTAGAATTTCTATTGACACACAACTGCTAAGAATTGAAGGACCATACTTGATCATCTGTTTCTCATAGCTGATGGCAGGATATATAATGAAATGTAACATTATTGAATTTTAGAAATCTTGGGTATAGAGTTATTTTTAGCTCACATGCTCCAGGTTAGCTTATGCCATGGCCTGTTGTCTGCTGTCTGTCACCAGTCCATCATTAGCATTTCACATTTTCAGCATCTCCAGAACCTGAAAGTCGAATTGAGGGAAGCATTTGGGCAACATGTAGATTCAGAGTTATTAAAATTGTTCCATTACAATATCCAAAGATGGCTGCCATGACGTTCATCTTGAAATTCTTCAATAGAGGACAAAAATTGGATTGAGCTGAAACTTTATAGATTCAGATTTGCTAAAATTGTTCCATCTAGTATCCAAGATGACCATCACTGCCACAGCCATCTTGAAATTATTCAAATGACATCTCCCAAACACAGGCAGATTCAGTTGAAACTTGATGGGAGGCATCCGAGCAATATGGAGATACAGAATAACTCCAGTATCCAAATATTCCAAAATTCTGCTCTGGGGCCATCTTGAAATTCTTCAAAATGACAGATTGAGTTGAAACTTGGAGGGAGTAAGTGGAGTGATGTCAAGATTTGGAATTGCTTAACTCGTTGCATTCCAATACCCAATTTGGCCACCTTGGTGGCCATCTTGACATTCTTCAAAGAACATGCATTCCCTCCTCCTAGCACCAACATCATCTCCTTTTGTCCTGATACCTTTTTGATTTCCATTCGGACATGGCATTACCTCTGTAAACATATTAGTTTGTTTACCATAAATTTCCTAAAATTCAGATACCTTGAAGACTTGCTTTAATTCTCCTAAAATTTTAACAAATTTGTTTCCTGATCCAGCAAGGAGTCCAAAAGGTGCAGACGGAATGGCAAACAGTGTAGACCCTGATCAGACTGCTCCTTCAGGAGCAGTCTGATCTGGGTCTGCACTGTTTGCTTAGGCCTATCTGTCCCAATGCTCAGGATCATTATGGTATATTTATTCCTTTCTTTCACCAGCTTACTGGAGCAGCCATCACAGAATCTGACAAACTTCCAGGAGACTTCACAGATTCCTACTCTACCATCAGATCATTAGAAAAACATCCATCATTAAATAAGTGAGTAAGCCTAGCTGCTGGTAAAGATCAGGGTCCAGTTGTACAAAGCATTGTTAGCTTAACGAGCTCCTTACTGGTCAAATTGTTAACTGTTCCAGCATGTACAATATATATCTAATATAGTGTTACTTTTGCTGAAAAAATGTGAGCAGCTTTGCAGTTCTGCAAAAGCTGCTCACAGTTTTTCAGCAAAAATATTAGCATATCTGCCATATTAAACGATCAAAGTTTTAACAGTACATTAACTAATGACTGTTAGTTTTAAACAACTGGCCCCAGCAGTCAAGACAATTAAGTTCTAATTTCTATATTTCTTATGGTAAACATACGTTTTGGGTACTTGTCAGAATCATCTCATTAAGATGATCCTGACAAGTACCCACAACTTGTTTTAATGGAGAAATAACAAAAAATATCCCCATTTTCATTATTTTTTATGAGTAACATGGTGTGGGTACTTGTTAGAGAATCATCTCATTGACATGGGTCTAACAGCTTGTTTTAATGGAGAAATAAGTACAAAATCTATACATTTTTGGGATCCATCTTGAAATTGTTACATCCAAAACCATGTTGTAATGAACGGTGTTATAATGTGTTTGTAGTGTACAATATCTGGTACTGTGTTTTTTTTTGCTGGAAAAATACAAGTAGCTTTTGTAATTGTTAATAGCATTTTAACCATTACCACTCTCTAGGCTGATTCAGCAGATAACAAATTGTTGATATTTTTCTTATTTTTCCCAGAAAACAGGACTTGACATATCATGCAAATTTTCCCAATAGTTATTTTTCCCACGGGCCTCCGTGGCCTAGTGGTTAAGAGCGCTGACTCTTGATCATAAGGTCTCTCACCGCTGTGGTTCCAGCATCGCTCGGGTCATATGTGAGACGCCAAGTTCTGCAATGGAAGGTCAGGTGGTTTTTCTCTGGGTACTCCGGTTTTCGCCCACCTCTGATTAACGATGGGCTCGATATGAGTGAAATAATCTTGAAAGGGCTGTAAAACCAAACCCCCCCCCCCCCCCCCCCAAAAATAGTTATTTTTCCAAGAAAATAGGATTTGATTGTTCATGCAAATTTTCTAAACAGGATTTGACTGTTCTTACAAATTGTCTCCTGGAGACAAGTTGCATGAAATGTTAAATCTTGTTCCCTGGGAAAAATAAGAAAAACATTTCACAATTTTGTTTGCTGAAAAAAATAACCCAACATGCAGAGCGTTAATGTTCACAAGTAGAACTAGTACCATTCTTCACCAAATGAAGTCTAAATAAAGCTTAATTTATTGGTATGTCAAAATTACTATAACTTTCTTGAACATAAGGTTTTATAACCTTAACTATTTGGTACCGTAAACCCCAAAACGGGTACCCTGGCAAACAGTGCAGGCCCAGATCAGACGCCGCAGAATGCGGCCTGCAAAAAATCTGATCAGGACCTCCACTGTTGGTTAAAATTTGTCAATTTCCAAATAAATTTTGATGAAAACACAACCTGACACCCCTAAATTTTGAAATGAACTTCTGCTATATATAAGGAGGAAGATTCCATTTGGTACAAAAAGGGTTAAAGCTTGGAGGTTTGAATGATGACTGAGCACTTATGTAATATGACCTTTTTTCTAATACGTGTTGATTCACACAAGTTCATATGTTCTATTTTGTAGAACAAGTCACTGCCTAATAAACTCAGTTCTCAGTAGAATTGACTCCAATTTTGGTGTTGATCAAGCTCCGTCCCCACAGAAACCAACATCCTATCAAGCAAACATGATGTCAGCAAATAATTTTCAACTGGTAAGTGGTGTCTCCGTGATTTAACCTTTACCTCTCTCTAGGCTAATTCAGCAGACAACAAATTATTGATATTGTGTTTATTTTTACCAGAAAACAGGACTTGACATCACATGCAAATTGTCTCCATAGGAGACAATTTGCATGAGATGTCAAATCCTGTTTTCTGGAAAAATTAAAAAAATATTTCAAAATGTCGTCTGCTGATAAAAAACAACAACAAAAAAAAAACGGCATGCAGAGTGTTAAGAAATCCTTCATGGCCTCTTTTACGGAAACTGATTGTGAGGTAATCTACATTGAGTTTAATGAATAATTCTTTCCATTTATCCCTTAGGATCCCAGTCAGAAATTGTTGTCTGCTTTTTATCTGCTGATTTCATTTGAAGTCATTGTTGCAAATAGTGTGCACCCAGATCAGACTGCTCCTCAAGGACCAGCATCTACACTGTTTGCCTGTATGAAAAAAATAATTTTTGAAAAATTTGCAAGAATATGCAGCAGATGGCATAAACAGACGATATTTTCAGATGTAGTGTTTGACATCTGAATCGTTTATACATGTTTACTGTTAATATATCTCTCCCCAAAGGATTCGGAAGACATACTGTTGTTCCCTTTGTCTGTCTGTCCATCTGTCTGTCATGTTTTGTGTTTACTGTGTAACTTGAAAGCTGTTCGAGATATTTTCATGAAACTTCACACAAATGTAAAGCACCATGAGACAGCATGATATCAAGAACTCTGGCTTGCCCTCTATTGGAGCTATTTCCTTTTGAACATTTCTACCTTGTTTCCTTGTGAATCAACTCCCTTTTAGGCTGATCCTTTTGAAACTTTATAAACAGTTTAGTATAGGTATGAAAATGTGCATGTGGTTTTTCCATAATTCTGAAATTATTTTTTATAGCCCCGCTTTGAAAAAGTGGGGGCTATATTGGATTTGGCTTGTCCGGAATTCCGTCTGTCTGTCTGTCTCTGTCTGTCTTTCTGTCTGTCTGTAATATTTGATAGTGGGTACCTTGTTACCGCAACTCCTCTTACAGTTCTAGGTCAATCCTTTTGAAACTTTACAGGTGTTTTCATATAGGTCTGAAGATGTGCATATTCTTTTTTCATTATCCTTAAATAATTTTTTTCACTTATTTCACCTTTTTTAACTTAGACAATTTTTGAGATCTACTAATGTTAACATGTATAGGGAGTAGCTACCTTGTTACCGCAACTCCTCTTACAGTTCTAGGTCAATCCTTTTGAAACTTTACAGGTGTTTTCATATAGGTCTGAAGATGTGCATATTCTTTTTTCATTATCCTTAAATAATTTTTTTCACTTACTCTACCTTTTTTAACTTAGACAATTTTTGAGATCTACTAATGTTAAAATGTATAGGGAGTAGCTACCTTGTTACCGCAACTCCTCTTACAGTTCTAGGTCAATCCTTATGAAACTTTACAGCAGTTTTCATATAGGTCTGAAGATGTGCATATTCTTTTTTCATTATCCTTAAATAATTTTTTTCGCTTATTTCACCTTTTTTAACTTAGACAATTTTTGAGATCTACTAATGTTAAAATGTATAGGGAGTAGCTACCTTGTTACCGCAACTCCTCTTACAGTTCTAGGTCAATCCTTTTGAAACTTTACAGGTGTTTTCATATAGGTCTGAAGATGTGCATATTCTTTTTTCATTATCCTTAAATATTTTTTTTCACTATTTCACCTTTTTTAACTTAGACAATTTTTGAGGTCTACTAATGTTAAAATGTATAGGGAGTAGCTACCTTGTTACCGCAACTCCTCTTACAGTTCTAGGTCAATCCTTATGAAACTTTACAGGTGTTTTCATATAGGTGTGAAGATGTGCATATTTTTTTTTCATTATCCTTAAATAATTTTTTTCGCTTATTTCACCTATTTTAACTTAGACAATTTTTGAGATCTACTAATGTTAAAATGTATAGGGAGTAGCTACCTTGTGACCAGGCGTAAGTACCTTGTTAGGGATTTAACCCTCTCACAAGTCTTTACCTTTAATTCATGAGTCTTTCTCCTCTGACAGGGCTATAGCGGGGCTATAGTCAGATCCTCTGACAGTTCTAGTTTCACTTATTTTAGTCGTATGTAGAAAGCTGACATTATCCGATTTGGAATGTCATTGCATCAAAAGTCGCATGTATTTTTCATTAAAAAATCCCTTTATACCTTAATTATTTGTTTTGTTCGGTATAATAAAATAAATATTTCATTTCTGAGAGGGTGGTAGTGAAAAATATCACCCTTTGGAAAATGAATATCAACCTCGGCCGCACCTTGGTTGATATTCATATTCCTTAGTGAAGCATATGTCACTATCAATCTCTTAGGAATGTAAATTTTATATATTATCATTACATCAGGCCTTGGTAGCTCAGATGCTCATGTGACTGGTGATCAGGTTCCATATCTGCTGGGTGGGCAACATGAAATCTTTTCTTTGATCATTCTCAGCCGTTGGCAGATTTAAGAAGAGCGGTTGACAGTTTCTGGTGAAAGAATATGCTCTGTTCTTTTGGGGAACCTCTTATGTATAAGCCTGTCCAGGAAGAAGTGTTGTTAGGTATACTGACCAGCTAGATATGACATGAATAGTGTTGGATGGTCTGTTATACTCCAAATACAAATAAAATTATCATTACAGAATGAGCCAGTATTCTACAACAGAATGGGTCAGCCTATCTCCCGAGAAGAGGCAGGCTTCAGCCAGGAAGACAGTGATTTCGAAGGTCTGAACTTAGAAGAACAGGAGGCATATCTTCAGTGGGAGGCTGAGAACTTCGCCACTCAACAGTGGAATGAACAGGGGAATGACGGCTATATACAGCAACCATGGTCTACAGGGGTTGGGGAGTATACGCAGTGGTCAACAGATCAAGGGGATCAGGGATACGGCTACCAAGAGTGAGTTCCCTTTAACATTGAGACAAAATTTCAATACAGTGAACATGTATACTCTTGTTAACCCTTATCTTGCTGTTCACGACAACCCCTATCTTTGCAAACAGTGTAGATCCAGATCAGATGGCTTCTGAAGAAGCCATTTGATCAGGATCTACACTGTTTGGCATTCAGTATATAAATTTGTAGCAATAAATTACATCAGTTTATTTGATTGGTTGATAGACAAAAACGGGTGTGGCTTAAATGAATATTCAGCAAGATAAGGGTTAACTAAGCAAATCTAAGTAAGGGCACTGTATTCCCATATCTCAGTACCACCTATGCTTTATCAACAAACAAATGGGACAATAGGAAAAATAATGAAAAAATAATGATGTAATGAAGTGAGTGAGTGAGTTTGAGTTTTACGTCTCACCAACAGCTAAGGTCATACGGAGACGGGACCTCGGTTTAAAGACTCTTCCGAAAGTCTGGAGAAGCCCTGGATCGATCCTGCGACCCCTGGTTTACAAGGCGAGGCTTCTGATGATATAATGAAACACAAAGTCATGAATCACAAGGAACAATGGATTGTTTCCATGCCTCACTGCAAATCATGCAGTTAAATCCAATTTCCCTTACATTTTAGCATAAAATCTGCACTTCTTGCAAGAGCTATTGAAAAATTTTCCATATGTTAATGTGGAAACAGATTACAAGGCAGAAAACAGGCCAACTACCATGTCCTGTGACAGCTCTTGTTCTCAGCTGAGAAAAATTGTAACTGGTTACCCTGACATCTGCTACACTGGCAGAGATCAGTCGTTGGCCGAGACTAGCTGTTCTGGCCAAGAGAGCCTTCGGCAGTCCAGGGCCCAGTTGTTCAAAACTAACAACGTCGTTAGCTAACATAATGTTAAAACTTTGAAAACTAAATATGGCAAATATGCTATTTTTGCTGAAAAAAATGTGAGCATTTTTTTTTTCAGCAAAATACCACTGTATTACATATTGCATTTACTAGAACAGTTAACAATTTGACCACTAACAACTGGCCCCAGATGGAGTGGAGTAATGAGTAAATCATAGTGATAATTGTTCTTATTTCTTCTCTACACCTGTGTTGTCTGTAGTTATTAGAATAGCCTCAGTGAGGCTATTCTTTCAAGTACCCACAACACAGGCTACTGAAGAGAAATGTGGCCCCGCCCATTGGGGCTTGAAGAAATAGATAGGCTGCATGAT
This sequence comes from Lucinisca nassula, assembly GCA_963580285.1. Taxonomy (NCBI): domain Eukaryota; kingdom Metazoa; phylum Mollusca; class Bivalvia; order Lucinida; family Lucinidae; genus Lucinisca; species Lucinisca nassula. The sequence continues at coordinate 180,311,046 of OY757014.1, read as the reverse complement.
GCTTTCATGCAGAGATGAAACTGACCGCACCTAAGTACTTGTAAACCATTAAGAGGATCTAAGCTTGCCCAGGCAAAGCGGTGTGGGTCGGACTGTCCATGCTTATAAACCCTATTGGTTTCATTGGGCGACAGGACTTGAGATGTCATTTCATATCTCCATATCAGTGTTGGGTAAAAGTCCCACAAAATTGGAAGCAACATCTCAAAAATGACCTATACAGTGTTGATGGGGACGTTAAACTTCAAATCAAGAAAATTATCCCTTTATTGTCTGTATTACTTCCTCGTATCTAAAACTGTATTGTATGTTTGATCATTCCTCTCATTTTATAGGTCCAGATAATCATGTATTCCAGGTCAGTCTATGTAGCTCAGTTGGATGCATATTTGACTGGTAATCAGGGTCACAGGTTTTATACCAGCCACTTCGACAACAATCTTGGAGACACATCGTGAACATCTTTTGTACAGTCTCTTCTACTGATTCAAGAAGAGCAGTTGTCAATTTCTGGGGAAAGAATGTGTGCTGAACTGTTCAGAAAAAGTGTGGTTAGGTAAACTGGCTGGCTGAATTTGATCTTAATTATGTTGACTGGGCCGTTAAACTTCAGAACAAACTACCATAATGATCCTATGGGATCGTACTAAATACCACAAAGTACCACAAAGTACTACAAAGTACCACAAAGTACCACAAAGTACTACAAAGTACCACAAAGTGAATCACAAAGTACCACAAAGTAGTTACACAGTACCACAAAGTGTATCATTATATACTATAATTTCAAAATGGGGAGTGGGGCTTGTGTGGAGTGTGTGTGTGTGTGTGTGTGGGGGGGGGGGTCTAACGATACAAGAAATAGTCAAAGGGATTCTGTGTGCAGCTTTGATTTCGTTCTCATCATGTGACATATTCTCCATCAGCCGGATAACATGACTGAAAAACTGTTGATAGGGCCATAGGATCCTAACCATCCATTTAGCTTCACCTTGATACTCTTTGTGGTACTTCGTGATGTACTTTGTGTGATACTTTGTAGTATACATTGTGAGGCAGAATGTGAACACGTGTGCTAAATGCCTTTTGTCATGTTTCATGAACAAATATTTTTACATACATGTAGTTTAATGTGGTGTTCATTACATGGACTTGTTAACGTGATGATCTCAACGGAAGCCATAACCTCTTACCCAGCCAGCATAAACGTCAGGCCAACTTGTGACCGGCGGCAATACATCGCTGCCATGTATCGCCGTCGTTACGACGTTGGTCTGTCATTCTTTGGTGACTGTGTATATGTGTTGGTTAAATACCCACTTTTACTTTTGGGTTTGAGTCTTACAGCTCTGTTAGCATTACTTAGGTCATATCGAGCTTGCCAGTTTACGTAACCGGGCTTTATTAGCCGAAACTACGTAGTATGGCCCATCTTCTTTCTTATGAATGTTTTCATTGCTCTTAAAGGAACTCATTTTTTATTTTTGCCTTCACTGCAGCTGGTGTTGTGCCGTGTGGCGGCGGTAAAACGTCTCCCCGTACATCAACCATAGTGCAGTTTACATTTTACTTTTGGTCCTTTGAGATCATCGTGAATATTCTGGGAAATCAGAAATAAATCATCATTGGTTTAGACTCATTCTAGACAGGTTTTTAATTATTTGGACCCCTTTTGGATTAATATCAGTCTTTGAATCGACTGCCTATTCGAAATTCGCAAAATTGTAGTACGTTTCCTCTGGCTTTCTTTGCCGGATCATTACAGGGTCACTGATGAGGCTTTATTAGCCGAAACTACGTAGTATGGCCCATCTTCTTTCTTATGAATGTTTTCATTGCTCTTAAAGGAACTCATTTTTTATTTTTATTTATTCACTGGGTGATACCATTAACAAGTGGAAAGGAGGAACGCTGCACTGTCTGACTGAAATCTTGGTTAACACATGTTTCTATATGTGTTGGGTTTTAGTCTTACAGCTCTGTTAGCATTACGTAGGTCATATCGAGCTTGTCCGTTTATTCACTAGATAAAATATGTTTCATTCATGTTGACAGGAATATGAAAACTTGGACGAGATAAACAAACAAACAAACTATTATTGTACTCATTAATTTTATTACCTAAATCTAAATGATAATAATAGGTCTCTGTGGCCAAGTGGATAAGAGCATTTACTTTTAAACTGCCGTGGGTTCAAGCCTGATTCAGGTCACATGTGAGACGCCAGCCAACTTTTGCAACTGAAGGTCAGGTGATTTTGCTGCAGGTACTCCGGTTTCGCCCACCTATGATTAACCATCTGCTCGATATTAGTGAAATTACCTTGAAAGGGCCGTAAAGCCAAAATCAATATCAAAATAATAAAACAATATCATGGTTTGCAAAAAAAAAATGCTGTTAACCAGTTGTTCTTTGATGAAGATATCTTATTTTCCTTAACACTGCTAGAAAACATAGATTGTGGGTAATCGTTAAAACCGCCTCATCGAGGCTGTTCTAACGAGCACCCTGAATCTTTGTTCGAAAACTTCAACAACATATATATTCAGGTAACATGTGAGACGCCAACAAGGTCTGGTGATTTTGCTGCGGGTACTCCGGTTTCGCCCACCTATGGTTAACCATCCGCTCGATATGAGTGGAAATATCTTGAACTGGCTATAAAACCAAATCCAAAACTTAAACAACCAAACAATATCATGGTCTAAAAACGCTTTTAACTAGTTCTTTGATGGATCTTATTTTCCCTAGCACTGATAGAAAACATAGATTGTGGGTACTCGTTAAAACCGCCTCGTCGAGGCTGTTCTAAAGAGTACCCCGTGTCTACAGCAACTGATCTTGAACTGCATTGTTTGCCATTTACATTGATAATGATGTTTGTTAATGATACACTGGAAAAAAGACATAATAAAGTGCAAGGGTATGTACAGTAAGTATCTGAAAAGAAGAACTTATTGAGCCCCACTTTACTCATGTGCGGTTAGGTTCTGTTCCACATTCTATTAGATTCTATTAGAGCCGGGTCTGGAGTGATAATATTTTGCGTGTTTCTTCAAAATAAATATCTTGTGTGTATTGACCAGAATCGCCTCATCGAGGCATTTCTAATAAGTATACATAACATATATTTTCAAGATCAAATTTACCACTTTAGAGGTTTCTGTGATGAACGTAATCGATGTTCGAGCCATTAAGTGTTACTGTATTTGTACGCTTAAATAATAAAGTTATCATTAAAGTAACCACACTAAATTAAAATCTGCATATGCTGAACCAGAATTTGAAAATTTGCGACATTTTTCTTTATTTTACTCCAAACATAGATTTAACGGTGCTCATTAAAATCGACTCATTGAGATGCTTCTAACGAGTACCAACAGCCTCAGCCTAGGGAAAGAAATATGAAAAATAATATATACCCCTGATCATATGAAAGTGGGGTTTTATGATATATACTATACTCCAAGACAAAGGCTGTCGATAATTTTAGAGCCGCCTCACCGAGGCTATTCTAATAATGAGCACCCATAATCTGTGTTGGGAGAACAAAACAGAAAAAATACCACATATTGTCATTTATTTTCCTTTCTGACTAACAGTCCGTGTTGCCTTAACTCTGGTTCTCTGATTTGGTTTCTTTGCCACATTTTGACATCTACCCACAGTGTAGCTGCCGTCGGTAGATGTAATTACTGTTGGTTTAGATTCCCGATAAATTGAGGTCAGAAACTTCATAAGATACTGCTGCTTCTCAACTTCAGTTTTGGCTTTCCATACAGCAGTAGCCAATTTGTGTCTACCAAATTTCGAATTGACCGAAAAGTTTCCTGAATTATATAAAGCACGATGGATGTCAATCATCTGGACCCTCACCACGTCATATAATTTCTCAACTAGTTCGTCCGTTTTCATGGGTTTCCAGTCTGTGGCAATCTTTAACCTATGATTCATCGATTCAGTGTTGTTATTAGTCCATAATTCAGCATCTTTGTTGACACAATGTTCCGATATTTTTTGTTCCATGTATTTTACATAATACTCTAAGAAATCAGAATGATCCTTTAGCGATTCTTTGAGTTCTTGATTTCTTTCATCGAATACAGCGCTATCATTTGCTCTGGCAACGCCATTAGGACCAAAAATTTTATGCACGATAGCATTTCTGTCAGATGTGCTCTTTGGGATTTTGTCTGTCATTTGGCGTAACAGGTTGTCTTTTATATGTTTTGTACACAGACGCCTTTTAGCGCCAGGGAACGCCTGATCCAAGGCATTTGTCATCGCTTTCTCGTCGTCTGTGCCGAGAAGCATTTCAATTTTGTCCATGTTTATGCCCAGAATTACGCGTAAATATGAAAAGAATCTATAATATGTTTCTGTTTTGCCATCCCAGTGTAACATTAGTGGTCCTAATATAATTGGTGGCTTGCCTGTCTCTTTGCGCACAACTTTGTGGCTTTTATAAACTAACAATGTCACATAACACTTTCCAAGCAGGAATGTTCTATCAAGTCCAATAACACCGGCATTTGAATTCAGGAATGACCTAAGATCTGCAATTTGTTCTTCAGTGTAACAAAACAACAAGGGCTGTGGCTTATCTCTGGAGTGTATAAATTCACTTACAAAGGGGTGATTCTGAAATTGTCTTATAATATTCAACAATTCATCTGCCACATTTCTACTTTTACTGGTTCCATTATCCATGTTGGTTTTGTAATTCTGACACTGCTTTAGGTCACGTGGAAACAGAGATGAATCATCGAGTTTTAACAATTTATTATATGCTTCAGTTGGTTTTTCATGAGCGACTGCACTTTTGATCAATTTAATTGTCTGTGGGTTGGAACGCTTGTATGGCTGCTCATTTACCTTTGAGTTTCCATGGGGAATAATATTCTCAGTGTAGTCGCCTTGATATTCCACAACCATTACATACTGTCTGTGTTCAAGTGATTTAGGTAAATTCTGAAACCAACTTACTCGCTTCTTGTAGTCTTTATTTCTTTTTAAAACTGTGTAATATCTATTGAGGGTTACAATTTCACTCATTTCGGGCTGTGGCCTCATGGGCTCTAAAGTGACTTTTCCCTTCACTAGATCGCTGGACCAGACATACCCTACCCCCCTCCCCACAAGCCACCCCAGACCCGTTTTGTTGCACTTTGTGGTACTTTGTGCTTCACTTTGTGGTACTTTGTGCTTCACTTTGTGGTACTTTGTAGTACTTTGTGGTACTTTGTGGTACTTTGTGGTATTTAGTATAACCGATCCTATGTATTGGGACAGATAGGTATAAGCAAACAGTGCGGACCCAGATCAGACTGCTCCTGAAGGAGCAGTCTGATCAGGGTCTACACTGTTTGTCATTTTGGACTCCTTGCAGGATCATGAAACAAATTTGTTGAAATTTTTAGAGAATTACAGCAAGTCCTCAGGGTGTCCACATTTTTAGGATTTTTACCATAATCATGCTGTTCTATAGTAATGTTGTATATATTTCCAGGCCAGACATTAACAGTTTCGATGAGTATGGCTTTGGGGGTATGGACGAGGAAATGGCTGCAGCATATGAACTCTTTCTCAGAGACTCACAGCAGAGGCGCCATTGATGTAGTGGGCCCTTTAATAGAGAAGTCAGCCTGTTTCAAGAAAAAGGAGATAGGATATTCAGATTAACCCTTATCTTGCTGTTCACAACAACCCCCATCTTTGGAAACAGTGTAGATCCAGATCAGATGGCTTCTTCAGAAGCCATCTGATCAGGATCTACACTGTTTGACATTCAATTTATGAATTTGTAGGAATAAATTTCATCAAGTAATTTGATTGGTTGATAGACAGAAATGGGTGTGGCTTAAATGAATATTCAGCAAGAGAAGGGTTAATAGGATAGTCAGGCTGTTACAAGAAAAAGAAGATAGGATGTTCAGAAAGATTATTTTAGGATTCTTGCATACTGTGGCATACTAAATTTGACTTTAACCCATTCATCCCCGGGCTTCTGTCCCTTCTGTTGATTCAAGAAGGGCAGTTGTCAGTTTCTGGCAAAAGAATGTGCACTGTGTTGTTTAATCACCTTTATATATCCCTGCCCAGGAAAGGTGTGGCTAGGTAAACTGACCATCTCATTATGACCTAAATAGTATTGACTGGGTTGTTAAACTCAACAACAAAAAAAAAAAAAAAAAACAATAACTATTCTTTCCCAAGTTTCTGAAGTGATGTCCAGAAAAGAATTTGGATGTCCATATTGCGAATGCTCTGCATGCTGGGTATTTTTTCAGCAAATGAATTTGATAGATTTTTCCTTTTTCCAAGAAAACAGGACTTTATATTAGGAGACAATTTGCTTGAAATGTCATATTCTATTTTCTGGGAAAAATTAGAAAAATATCAACATTTTGTTATCTTCACAATTAACCCAGAGAGTGGTAATGGTTAAATAACAAGAGTTATACAATTATCAAGGCTGTCAAGCAGTGTAGCTGTCGATCAGATAAGGTCCAGGGGCCAGTTGTTCAAAACTAACGAAGTTGTTAGTTAACGTATCAATAAAATTTTGATCATTTATTACGGCAAATGTGCTAATATTTTTGCTGAAAAAATGAGCAGCTTTTGCGGATGCAAAAGCTGCTCACATTTTTTCAGCAAAAAAACAACAACAAAATTTTAAATATTAAACTTACTAGAACAGTTAACAATATGACCACTAACGAGCTCGTTAAGCTATCGATGCTTTGAACAACTGGCCCCAGATTTGGAGTACCATCTTGATCTACACTGTGCATAAGTATCTGTACCGTCTGAAAATGCTGTCTGTTTTTGTTGTCTGCTTCATCTTCTTGCACACTTCCAAAAAATATTTTTGCCTATAGGCAAGCATTGTGGACCCTGATCAGACCGCTTCTGTGATCTTGCAAACAATATGGCCCCTGATCAGACTGCTACTAGAGGAGCAGTCTGATCTGGGTCCACACTGTTTGCATCAATGACATATAAAGTATACAACAGACAATAAAGCAGACGACAGGCCTTGTGATTGGGATCTACAAAGTTAAAATATTTGCTCTCAGCAGACTCTGATCAGCCCATACATATGTACACTTTTGACAAGAGAGCTTGTTGGGAAAGTAATTGAGCCAGCAAACGACAAAACCTACAAAAAGACATGCATCCAACAAAGACTCAGATCAACCTGCGCATTAACGCAGTCTGATCAGAGCCTTTGTTGTGCTCTCTAAGGAATGTTAAGGGCCCAATGCTCCATCATGCAGCAAGATAAGTCTCTGGTTAAGACATAAGGATGCGCCGGCTGATCTGATTTTTTGCTGGCCGCACATGTAAGTTGTAGGAAATGCTGTGCCCCGGCTCAATTGATAACAGTTGAACAATAGCTTTTTCCTATGGTTGTCAACAATTGGGCCCAGTTGTTCAAAGCTAACAATTCAATTCAATTCAAATTTTATTAAGGGGAATGGGAACACCTGGCAGATTTTTCAGCCGTTTTTCGAAGGGAGACAACTTTTGGGACTGCTTGATCGCTTTTCTATAAGCCCTGTCCCACTGAAAAAGGGGTCTACTCTTAAAGAAAAGAATTTGCTCCTGAGGAGCAAATTCTTTCCTTTAAGAGTTGACCCCTATTGACAAAAAATACTTTGGCAGGACTTGCCTCCCCTGTAGGTGTTCCCATTCCCCTTAAAATTGTCAAATACATTTTAATGCATCTCACATAAAACATATATAAACACCACAATGATGGTACAAATTCAGGAGAAATTACATTTTTTTCAGCAAATACTGATATGACTATTTATAAGCTATCTTATATATGATTTTAAGGTGGAGCTAATAATCACTTAGCCCATTTATGGCTGGCATTACAACAATATTGTTAGTTAACATGTTAAATTTTATTATCATAAAATATGATATAAACAGTAATATTTTTGCTGAAAAAATGCGATCAGCTTTTGCATTTGCAAAAGCTACTCATATTTTTTCAGCAAGAAGTTCCACAACATGTATTAGATTCTGTACTTGCTAGAATATTTAATGTTTTGGCCACTAATCAGCTCATTAAGCTCGTTAAGCTAGCAATGCTTTGAGAACAATTGGGCCCCAATCTAACTCTTGACCCTGATTTGGTCCTCTTATACTCATAGCTGTGGGTTCGAGGCTTACTCAGGTCACATGTGAGGTGCTAAGTTCTGCAGTGGAAGTTTACTATTCACATATGTATTCATGATTTTATTGTCATATTCATACTCAGGTGTCAATAATTGTCTTAGTCCCTTTGTCTCTGTGAACACCCTTCCATCTCTGAATATGGGGATGTTCTTTCTTTTAAGGGGAATGGGAACACTGGCAGATTTTTCCGCCATTTTTCAAAGGGTGAAACCTTTTGTGACTTCCTGTTCTCTTTTCTATTAGCTCTGTCCCACTGAAAAAGGGGTCTACTCTTAAAGGAAAGAATTTGCTCCTCAGGAGCAAATTCTTTCCTTTTAGAGTTGACCCCTATTGACATGGGAGACAAATATACTTTTGAAGGAGTTGCCACCCCTGTACTGGTAAACCGCTTAGAGGATCTAAGCCTGTCCAGGAACCGTGGTGCGAGGCGGACCTTCCATGCTAATAAACCCTATTGGTTTCATTGGGCGACAGGGCTTGAGATGTCATTTCATCTCAATGTCAGGTAAAAGTCCCACAAAATTGGCAGCAACGTTTCCAAAATGACCTTTACAGTGTTGACGGGGACGTTAAACCTCAAATCAAACAAACAAATATTGTGGTATTCATACTCAGGTGTCAATAATTGTCTTGGTCCCTTTGTCTCTGTGAACACCCTTCCATCTCTGAATATGGGGATGTTCTTTCTGTTAAGGGGAATGGGAACACTGGCAGATTTTTTCGCCATTTTTCAAAGGGTGAAAACTTTTGTGACTTCCTGTTTGCTTTTCTGTAAGCCCTGTCCCACTGAAAAAGGGGTCTACTCTTAAAGGAAAGAATTTGCTCCTCAGGATTAAATTCATTCCTTTTAGAGTTGACCCCTATTGACATGGGAGACAAAAATACTTTTGAAGGAGTTGCCACCCCTTAAGGTGTTCCCATTCCCCTTAAATTTGGAATTTAATAAAGATTGTCAAAACATGTAGATCCTGATGAGATCCTCTGTTTTCCAGTTCCTCATAAGACGGTCATTATGAGCCATCTCATCTGGATCTACACTGTTTTTCTGGGCCCAGTTGTTCAAAGCATCGTTAGCTTAACGAGCTCGTTAGTGGTCATATTGTTAACTGTTCTAGCAAGTTTAATATGTAAAAGTTTGGTATTTTTGCTGAAAAAATGTGAGCAGCTTTAAAAGCTGCTCTCATTTTTTCAGCAAAAATATTAGCATATTTGCCATAATAAATGATCAGAATTTTAACGATACGTTAACTAACGACGTCGTTAGTTTTGAACAACTGGCCCCTGGTTAATAGGATAAACAGGGTTAAATGTCCTTTTGCCCATCTCTGTAGCTTAGTCAGATGTGTGTCTGATTTGTGATCCGGAGGTCGCTGGTTCGATACCTAACAGGTCAGCAATATTCTTTTGGGAAAATTGACTGTAAGATCTTTTCAACAGTCATTCTCTCACTTCCGCTGATTCAAGAAGGGCAGGTGTCAGTTTCTAGCAAGAGAATACGGTTTGTAATGGGTAATCGCTTCTATTTTAGCCTGTCCAGGAAAAGCTTGGTTAAGCCGTCTGACCAGCTTAGTATGCCCCTGCCCATCGGGGCTTGGAGAAATAGATTGGGCTGCACGGTGCTTCCATGTAGAGCTGAAACCAACCACGCACATGAGTACTGGTAAACCGCTTAGACTGGCAAAGCTTGCCTAGGCAAAGTGGTGTGAGTCAGACCGTGCATGCATATAAACACTTTTGGTTTCATTTGGCAGCAGGGCTTGAGATGTCATTTCATCTCATTGTATTTCATCTCATTGTTCGGTAAAAGTCCCACAAAATTGGAAGTTTAGTCTCCAAAATGACCTAAATAGTGTTGACAGGGACATTAAACTCCAAATCCAACCAAAAAATCAGCTCAGTATGACTTACATGGTGTTGACTAGGCCGTTAAACTCCAAACTAACAAACAAATGTCTTCTTATTGTTGAAGCAGTTTTTACTCATGGAAATTCAATAATTTATTGTGATACATAAATTTGCTGTATATATTGAATAAATACATTATGTATATAAATCTATAAATTTTCACCGAAGAAAAAAAAAAGACATGTCCAATATTTATATGGTACTGTTTTGCTCATATAGTGGTTCAGAGGAATGGCTAAGGAGAATATTTGTTGATAATTCTTATAAGAATGTTATATGGGTGTGAGGGGTGGATGGAAAATTATGTCACAAGGGTCACTGTCCGGCTTCACGAGGCTTGCCGAGTGATGCCGACAGTGATCCCCGAGGGACAGATTTTTCTATCCACCCCTCACACCCTTACAGGATTCATTTTCTTGCATACCTTGCATTTCTTAGCGCAGATTTTTAATCCTGCACCGACGTCGGCCATATTCTGATGACATGTTTAGTGACCTCACATATCATAATGTGACGTCAACCTGAATGCGGTGCATATGAGGTCGTATTCAACCAGTGCATTTATCAAACATGCGAAAACATTAGATTTTGGTTAAGAACACGAGGGTTAGAAAAGAATTTCTATCCCAAGCTAAAACTCTGGATTACCTTATCTGGTGTGCAAGAATGTCATCTCTGCTTTTCTCAGTTTTTTCTTGACACGTTTTGTCGTGATTAACCGTTGTCCTGCAGAACACAACAACCCCTACCTCTTTAAACAGTGTAGATCCGGATCAGATGGCTTCTGAAGGCATCTGATCAGGCTCTACGCTGTTTGTCATTCAGTTTGTGAATTGAATGAATACATTATATGAAGTAATTTTATTGAGTGAGAGTCAGAAATGGATGTGGCATAGTTTCAATTTCAGTTGGACAATGGTTAACATACGCTGTTAGAGTGCAAGATTGTGAAATATAAATTCCCAATAGTGAAGTCTGAGTGAATAAATTTTCCAGTGTGCTCAATAACAACATGCATTAAGCACAATAGGCTAGCCTTGGTAGCTCAGTCGGATGCCGCAGAATGCGGTGTCTGATCAGGGCCTGCACTATTTGCTAACAGAATTTCCCTTCAAAAATAGAATAAAAACGAAAAAATAGGCCTGACACCCCTTATATGACCAATGGACTTGTTCAACATACAGCAATGGAAGAGTCCACTAGCATACAATGGGTTGAAATAATCTCAAAATTATCATCAGATATTCTCCTTAACTTGTTCTTCAAGTATTCAATGACATTGTGTGTCACCTAGTCTTGTGTTTTTGTCGTGTATTTTCCTTGCATGTAATGTATGTAGATATTTTGTTTTCTTACTCTCCCATAAAATGTGGTAAGTTCTTCATAGAAGACTGGAAAGCCTTGAACATAACCACACTGAATCTGGGTTCATTTGTTCAAAGCAGCATTAGTTTTATGAGCTCATAAGTTGTTAAAAATGTTAACTGATCTAGTAAGCATAATGTCTGACTAATACTCTGGTATTTTTGCTGAAAAAATGTGTAAGCTACAGTAATGATCCTAAGTATTGGGACAGTCAGTCCTTAGCCAACAATGCAGACCCAGATCAGACTGCTCCTGGAGGAGCAGTCAGATCATGGTCTACACTGTTTGCCATTCCATCTGCACTTTCTGGACTCCATGCTGGAACATGAAACAAATTTGTTAAGATTTTGGGAGAGCTACCATAAGTTCTCAAGGTGTCAGAATTTTTGGGATTTTTATGGTACTTTATTTTTTTCTGCACACTGGGTTACCATAGTAACCCATTTTATACAGGAACCCCCCACCCCCAAACACTTCACTGACAAACAGTGCAGGCCCAGACCAGACATCACAGAAAATGGAATCTGATCAGGGCCTTCACTGTTTGCAGAAAGTTTCACTATTTATGTCCCCATCATTTGAAAGAAAGGTAGAGAGGGCATATAGTGTTACCCCAGTCCGTCCGTTTCCGTCCACGTCCAAGATAGATGGCATTAATGATTTACGTTTCAGTTTTTCTTCTACAACCACCAAGCAGGGGTATCAGTGTGCCTTGGGCACATTTATAGTCTAAATAAATTTCTAAGAATAGAGAATACCAGGTTATGTCTTTTGATATCAGGTTTGTCAGGAAAAGCTTCAAGAACGCCTGTAGAATCGGCAAGCGGCATTCTCGAAGCCGGGCCTGATAAACTTAATATCAAATGACATGAATCTGGTATTCTGTTTATCAGTTTATCCCCTTGTACACTATTTAAGTATGCAATTTACGATCCTCGGTGCATCCAAGATCACGGCGTGCAGTAATCGCTCCATATACTTAGTATCATCTAATCGTAATTTTTCCAGTCATAATAACTTTTTTTTCCATTTTTTCCAGCAGTTTGGTCTATTCATAAAAGTGCAATATCATGCTGACCTTATAAAGCACCCTTGTCGTGAGATAGCTTGTCTGTATTAGGTCAAGGTGTTACAATGCAATTAATATTGGGGGTAACTGATAAAACTAAATTTCACACCCTCTAATTTCGAAATGGACTCCTGCTGTATATAATAGGAAAGATTTTATTCAGTACAAAATGGTTGAAATGATGATATTTTTAACAATTCATAAAGGTCAAAGATTAAACGATATGTTAACTAACAATATCGTTAGTTTTGAGCAACTGGACCCTGATGAATGATATTAGGATATAGGGCATTAAAATTATGGGTAACAATAGCCACCATGGGAGGCCACTCTTGCAGAATTAAGTTTGTCTCTCTTTGCAATAGTGTCCATCTCTTAAAGAATTTGCTCCTAAGGAGAAAATTCTTTCCTTAAAGAGCAAATTCTTTCCTTTAAAAGTAGACACCTATTTTCAGAAGTGTTTGACACACGGAACAACAAACAATTTTTCCCTGCAAAAAATTAGAAAATATGCAAGATATATCCTTTCTTCTTAAACCTAAAAGAAGACTTTGTAATCAATGAACACATTGATATGCTGTTGAGTTAAACCTTATCCTATTGAGTTAACCCCTATCCTGCTGAATATTCAAATTGGCCACACCTGTTTATGCTCCCAACTTAAGAAAAAAAAAAATCTGTTGATGATGATTGCTTCTGGCTTGTCCGTTCGTTTGTTAGTTCGTTAGTCACGCTTTCTTGTGCATAGCATAACTTAAAGACCGTTTATGCTGGTGTTTTGAAATTTCATATATGGATTCCTCATGAAAAAATAGTTGACCTGTATTTTTTTTCTTGTCCAAATTATCTCCCTTTTTCCCTTAAATAACATAGAAATCTCGTTAGCAAGTTATTGGGAAAAGTGTTTGAGCTAGAGCCTTGATATTTATGGTATACTGATTGGGACTGAGGAGGAGATCACCTGATTAAAATTACAACAAATTTAATGAAATTTTGTTAGGGTTATGGCCCTTTGCAATTTATGGCCATTTAATTGTGTTGCTTTCTGGTGCATTGCATAACTTTATAACCATGCATGCTAGTGTTTTGAAATTTCATGTATGGATTTCTCATGAAAAAAATAGTTGACCTGTATTTTCTTTCTTTTCCGAATTAACTTTCCCTTTTGAGTTATTTCCCCTTTAATTAAATAACATAGAAAATCTTGTTAGCAAGATATCTCCAAAAGTATTTGAGCTAGAGCCTTGATATTTGGTATACTGATTGGGACTGAGGAGGAGATCACTTGATTAAATTTTCATCAAATTTAATGAAATTTTGTCAGAGTTATGGCCCTTTGCAATTTCTGGTCATTTAATTGTGTTGCTTTCTGGTGCATAGCATACTTTATAACCATGTATGCTAGTGTTTTGAAATTTCATATATGGATTTCTCATGAAAAAATATATGACCCGTAATTTTTTTTGTTTCCGAATTATCTCCCCTTTTTGAGTTATTTCCCCTTTAATTAAATAACAGATATCTCGTTAGCAAGATATCTCAAAAGTATTTGAGCTAGAGCCTTGATATTTTGGTATACTGATTGGGACTAAGGAGGAGATTACCTGATTGAATTTTCAATCAATTCAATGAAATTTTGTCAAGAGTTATGGCCCTTCACAATTTCTGGCCATTTAATTGTGTTGATTTCCTGTTCATAGTATTACTTAAGAACTATGTATGCTAGTGTTTTGAAATTTTATATATGGTTTCCTCATGAAAAATAGTTGACCCGTATTTTTTTTCTTATCTGACTTATCTCCCCTTTTCACGTTATTTCCCTTTTGATTAAATAACAGAAATCTTGTTAGCAAGATATCTCAAAAAGTATTTGAGCTAGAGCTTTGAATTTCGGTATACTGATTTGGGCTGAGGAGGAGATTACCTGATTAGATTTTCAACCAGTTTAATGAAAATTTGTTGGAGTGATTGCCCTTGCATTTTCAGGTCATTTAATTGTGTTTGTTTCTTGTTGCAAGATATGTAAAAAAACTATTTAAATTGTTGCCTGAAAACTTGACAGGCTGAGTTGGAATGACTAGTACATCACCTGATTAACATTTTAAAAAAAAATCTTGATTTTTTTTTTTTTTTGTGCGATAATGGCCTTTTGAAAATTTTGGCATTTACGGACAAGCATATGGTTGGCGGCATAGTGTTTTACAAACACCATTACTAGTTTTGACTAGTCGGATTACATGACATAATGTTTTTGTTCAAATTCACAAACTGAATGACAAACAGTGTAGATCCCAGTCAGATGGCTTCTTCTGATCTGGATCTACACTATTTGCAAAGGTAAGGTTTGTTGCGAAGAGCAGTATAAGGATTAAGGTACTGTTTTTGATACATGTACACATATACTTTTATTTTATGTTATAAAGTTCTGTGTCTTGCATGATAGTTTATTTTTTTTTTCGGAACAACGTAAAAGTGTTTCTTATCTGCTGTTTTTACTGTATGTTTTTGGACAGACAGGCTTGAGCAAACACTGAACATAGTGTCACATCAGGGTCTGCACTGTTTGACACACATTACGATAACACATCCGTTTGATAAAGTGCATTTTTTCATATCTCAAAAAAGGTAATTTTTCTGATGAAAATTTGTGATATTTTTCTTATTTATACTCAGAACATAGGTTTTGGGTGCTCGTTAGAACCGCCTCATTGAGGCGGTTCTAACGAGTACCCACAACCTATGTCTTGGAGCAGGAATAAGGAAAATAATGTTTACCCCCTTAAACCCCAGTTTTCCCTATGTAAAGTGGGGTTTAGGGGGTCTTCATTTCACAGACTTGTTCACGTGATGATATCCAGCTATCTTTAGACACAACATTACATTGTATATTGAACTTGTTCAAATTTAAGAACAGGTATGGTAAGGAGTTGAAGTGTCTCAATATTTAGGGTAAATACCATGTATCAGTGCATACCGTAATGTCACTATCTGTTCCCCATATAGAATTTGCCACTATAAGGAATCCCAATACTATAATGTTATTATAATCAAGTATTTTCGTGTTGGCGCAGATACAGGTCCGAGGTCTGCTGTATTGGCACGAGGCCGAAGGCCGAGGCCAATACAGCTGACCTAGGACCTGTAACTGGGCCAATACGAAATTACTTGATTAATGACAATTTTATTAATTGACGCAATTAAATACATGATTTATGATTTTTGAATATTGGTTGACCTTGTGTAATATAGGTTAATCAATTAATAATATAATGTTATTATAATTAAGTAATTTCGTATTGGCCCAGATACAGGTACGAGGTCTGCTGTATTGGCCGGAGGCCGAAGGCCGAAGCCAATACAGCTGACCGAGGACCTGAAACTGGGCCAATACGAAAATAATTGATTAATGACAATTTTATTAATTGACACCATTAAAAACATGATTATTAGTTTTTGACCTCAGTATTATTACGGATGACCTCCGATCAATACAGGATAGTCAATTAATAATGAGTATTATTACCTGATAATGCCTTGTATACTAGTGGACTCTTTCATTGCTTTATGTTGGACAAGTCCATCTGTCATATAAGGTGTGTCATACCTGTGATATCATCAGGAAGGAGACTCCCTCATTTTGATACTAATTTTGGCCCAATTTATGCAAAATTTTAGTAAAATTTCGGAGTCTCCCTCATTTGGTTAGCAAATAGGTGCAGGCCCTGATCAGATGCGGCATTCTGTGGCATCTGATCTGGGCCTGCACTGTTTACCAAGGTACCCCTTTAGGGGTTTCCTGCATGCAGTGGGTTAATGATGATCATTTTCCCTTAAGTACTTCCAGAAACAAAATGTTGTAGGGCAATGTTGCGGTATTTGTTAGAATGGCCTTGGCGATTCAAACAAATATACGTATACAACATTTGTTTCTGGCACGATTGAATGAAGTATTCTTGAATGTTTTTGCATACGGGCAAACAGTGTGGGCCCAGATCAGACTGCTCCTACAGTGTTTGCCCAAAAATAACTTTTAAGGTTACCAGAGACGGCAAAGCAGATGACAATTGTCATGATTGGCATTTTATGGGTTTTATAAACTCGTTTGTGGTGGAAACTTTAAATTAAACTGTTAAATGTTCTAGCAAGTACAATATCTGATACATTGATATTTTTACTGAAAAAAATGAGTGTATTTGCAGCATTAAATTATGTTTGTTCAAACTTTACATTAACTTGCACCTTTATTACCTGTTAACAACTGGGCTAAGAGGCCAGTTGTTTAAAACTAACGATGTCATTAGTTATCATTTCGTTAAAACTTTGATCATTAAATCTGGCAGATATATTGATAATTTTGTTGAAAAAATATGAGCAGCTTTTGCAGATGCAAAAACTGCACACGTTTTCAGCAAAAATTCCACCATATTAGATATTGTGCTTTCTAGAATAGTTAACCGTTTGACCACTAACAAGCTCTTAAGTTAATGATGCTTTGAACAACTGGGCCCCGTCAAGCGATTTTGGTACTTATCGCCTATGTGAGCAACGAAGGTTCAGGCGAGCCTGCGCATCCGCGCAGTCTCGCCAGAACCTTCGCTGCTCGCTCATACAAGCAGTGAATCAAGAGGAACCTTCAGACAGAAAGCCATATCCCTGGCCCCTCTGAATGACTGGGCATGCGCAGTTAAAATTTGTCATGACGGAATGCTTGAAGACAAAAATTCGCTTGGCGGGGCTCAACTGGGCCCAGTCTTTGGGAGAA
This sequence comes from Lucinisca nassula, assembly GCA_963580285.1. Taxonomy (NCBI): domain Eukaryota; kingdom Metazoa; phylum Mollusca; class Bivalvia; order Lucinida; family Lucinidae; genus Lucinisca; species Lucinisca nassula. The sequence goes on along the minus strand of OY757014.1, from coordinate 180,293,751 downwards.
AAATCAAACCCACTAAGATGAATGGAATCTTCTGTGCCTTTTTCAACTGCAGCTGGGTATGTAGGACCAGTTGTTTAAAACCAGCAATGTTGTTAGTTAACATTGTTAAAACTTTCAACAGATATGCTTAGTGCGCTGACTCTTACTTGGTATGCGCCTAGCTTGGGCCACATGTGAGATGCCAAGTTCTGCAATGGAAGGTCAGGTGGTTTTTTTCTCCTGGTACTCTTTTTTTTGCCTTGCTGATTAAGAATGGGCTCGCAATGAGTGAAATAATCTTGAAAGGGCCATTAAACCAAAATAAAAAGAAAACAAAAAAACAAAACAAAAAAACATACGCTCAAGTTGTGCTGAAAAAATGCGCATAGCTTTTGCAAGTAGCTTTTGCAAATGCAAAACTTGCTCATTTTTTAAGAAAAAAATACCACTGTATACACTTTGCCATACTTGTTGTTCACTAACCATTGTCCTATCTAAAACTAGCTGTAAGAGTGGCAAACAGTGTAGATCCTGATGAGAAGCCATGTTCTGTGGCATCTCATCCGGGTTTACACTGTTTGCTCAGACCGATCTGTGTAAATATTTAAAGGTATATATGGTAGCCGTAATTGAGTTAGGATTGATCCAAGGTTCTTTGCTGTTTGCCATATTTATCTTTGTGGTCTGATGCGAGGAACAGTTTATACCCTGAAGACAGACATTCTGCAGCATCTGAAAGCGAAGTCTCATTTGGGTCTATACTGCTTGTTCAGCCCAGTCTGTCCAAATAAGGTACACCTCTCACTTAAAATATAGGGAAAAAAATCAAGCAATTATGGGTAATGGGTATACCTTCAGGGGAGGCAACTCCTGGGAAAGCATTTTTGTCTCCCATGTCAATAGGGGTCAACTTTTAAAGGAAAAAAAATGTTCCTGGGGAGCAAATTCTTTCCTTTAAGAGTAGACCCCTTTTTCGGTGGGACTGAGCATGAGCAAACAGGATATTCCAGAAACTTGTTAGTGCAAAAATCTGCCAGGTGTTGCCATTCCCATTAACCAGAAAACCCTTACCCCTCACCATGCTGAACCTGGATATTGTCATGCTTTATACAAATCCAGATCAGCTGGCATACTGTAAAAATGAAGTCCTGCAACACAAATGGCTGAACTTTGGGAGGAGTAACCATGGTGAGGGTTAAATTAGAAATGGAGCATTCCATGTGGGTTCTGTTCATCAACAGCCATGGTGTGGAATCTCAACTGGGTGTTCATTCTGATTCAGAAGAGAAACGGTAATTGTTCATCTTCCTAATTTTTGATTTGCATTTGGTCATTAACCCTTAAGACGCCAGGAAAAAATACGTTGTCTGCTTATGTCGTCTGCTCATATTTTTTTTTTGCAAAGTTTTTAAAAAATTTTGCATACAGGCGAAAAGTGTGGGCCCAGATCAGACTGCTGTAGACTGCTCCTACAGGAGCAGTCTGATCTGGGTTCACACTGTTTGCCAAAAAATACTTAAGATCACCGACAGACGACAATTATCATGATTGACATTTTAAGGGTTAACCCTTATGCTGCTGAACACAACAACTGCTACCTTTGCAAACAGTGTAGATCCAGATCAGATGACTTTTGAAGAAGCCATCTGATCAGGATCTACACTTTTTGTCGTGCAGTTTTTGAATTAAATGAATTAAGTATATCAAGTAATTTGATTGGTTGATTGATAGTCAACAGTAGGCATTGATAAATAAATATATTCAGTAGGATAAGGGTTTACAGTGGCATCCTGTAATTTTTTTTATTATACACATAAACTTCAATGATTCAAACACCCTAAAGACCCTCACTCATCTGTGTAGCTGAGCAGGCTAGTTTTTAGCTTGGCTGTTTTCGAAGAAAACAACGAGCTATTGTCATTGCACTGGCGTCGTCTGCGTCGTTACTTGAAACTCGGACTAGTTGTTCATTATGAAAAGGGGAACTCAACCAATAGGTGAGGTAACCCTCAAAATATTTTTGGCACAGTTATGCCCCTTTTTCGACTTAGAATTTTTGCAGCCAAGCGTTGGCACCCACATGCGGTGCTGTTGTTGGATCACATGATCATAAACCACCGACTGATTTTCTTGTGAAGGGGCTCATGCCATCGAAAATATAATTTTGACCCCTTAGACCCCAGTTTTGTATAGTAAACCGGAGTTTACAGGGGTATACATTATTTTTCTTATTTCTGCTCAAAAACATAGATTGTGGGTACTTGTCAGAATCAGAATCAGAATCAGAATTGTTACTGGTGACACGTCAAATGACATTCATACACCAGGACCTGTGATATGGGAAGTTAGTCCCTAGCTCTAACCAAAGATGTAAACTTAGCTACACAATCCTCAGCACCTTCAGCCGTCAAAATAATAGAATCGGGAAGGGCATTCCAATCTCTAATGGTTCGGGGGAAAAACGATTCTTTATAAATATCCGTTCTTGCAGTAAGGGTCTGAAACGTCATTGAATGGTGTTTTCTACAATGCCTAGCTGGGGGAACAAGGTCATCTGTTGGAATGCTGGCAGCACCCTTTAGACCTTTGTATAAGAGTATGAGCCTACTGTCTCTTCTCCTTTTCTTTAGAGACTCCCATCTTAATTTTCCTAGAATTCCAGTCATGCTCCCAGTTTCAAAGCAATAATTTCCAGTTACAAATCTAGCAGCTCTATTCTGAACTTTTTCAATTTCTTCATTTAGGACCACTCCGCTTGGGTCCCAGATGCAACTACCATATTCCAAGATTGGGCGAACAAGTCCCCTGTATGCTGTTTCTTTCACATCCTGAGGACACTGATGAAGATTTCGCCTCAGGAAACCAAGTGTTCTATTCGCCTTTGTACACATATTGCTAATGTGTGTATTCCATCTCAAATCGTGAGTGATTGTCACACCAAGGTATTTAATGGAATTCACATTTTCGAGGACCGTTCCCTCTAAGGTGTAAGAAGCCTCAACTTTATTAGATCTCTTCCTTGTTATCTGCATAATATTGCATTTAACTGGTTGAAATCTCATGCCCCATTTTCTGGCCCAACATCCTAATCTATCTATGTCAGCCTGAAGTTTCAGTGAGTCATCTGTATCTCTAATTTCCCGGTAACAAACACAGTCATCTGCGAACAGTCTTATTTCTGAGTCAATATCAGTGGAAATATCATTGATGTACAGGGAGAACAATAGAGGACCAAGAACGGTCCCTTGTGGGACTCCAGACAAAACTGGCGCCCATACTGAAGATTCACCATTAACAACAACACGCTGTTTTCTGTAGCAAAGGAAGGAATCTATCCATTTAAGAGTCTTCCCACCAATTCCATAACCAAATAATTTGGATTTAAGTAGTTCATGAGGAGGGGTGTCAAAAGCCTTCTCAAAGTCCAGAATAAATGTGTCCACCTGCCCCCCTTTGTCCAGGATTTTTGCCCAGTCATTAATAACCGTGCTCAACTGAGTTTCGCAACTATGCCTTTTCCTAAATGCATGTTGTCTGTCTGACAAAAGTTTATGTTCATCCAAGTGGGCCATGATGTTTGAGCAGACTATGTGTTCAAGCAATTTACATAGAACACAGGTCAGTGACACCGGGCGATAATTACGAGCAAGAGCCCTGTCCCCTTTTTTGAAAAGTGGACAGATGTTCGCTAGGAGCCATTCTTTGGGAATTTCACCCGTATCGAGAGATTGTTGGAAAAGATGAGCAAAAACTGGACCTAACTCGTTTGCTAGTTCCTTCAGGACTCTAGGATGAAGCTCATCAGGCCCTAAAGCTTTAGAAGGGTTCAAGCCTTTAAGTAATTTGATCACTCCCGCAGAGGATACAACAATATTTTCCATGAAAGGGGACGATCTTCCAGTCAATGGAACCTCGTTGAACTCAGTTTTATTAAATGCATCATTGAATTGACCAACCAATTCCTCTGCCCTTTCAGAGTCCGATTCAGCGACCCCGTTTCCTCCTCTTTTATTAAGGGGTGGGATACCTTGCCTATCTTTCTTCTGGCTATTGATATATCTGTAGAAGTCTCTGGGATTCGCCTTTACATCACCTACCAAGTTATTTACATACTGATCATGCTGATTTTTGATGTCATTTTTAATTTCTCGTCTCAAGTTTTCAAATTTTGCTCTGAGTTTACCGCTTCCCGACTTTTTTGCCTTAGCATGAATCTTATTTCTCCTCCGAATTTTTCTTCTTATTTCTGGTGTGATCCAAGGAATTGAAGATACAGACCTGCTAGTTTTGGAGGGGATATGATTTTCGGACGAAGCTTGAATGAAAGACTTTATCAAATCAAAGTTCTCCTGGACAGACCGAGCGTCTGAATGACCATTAAAGTATTTCTCTCTTGCAAATTTTAGGGCATCCTTCCTCATAGTTTCATAGTCACCCTTTTGATATAAGTACACCTTTCTACGAGGTTTCTTTATAGGTGGTATGAAGATTTTCAAAAATCCAGAGACAACATCATGATCACTTAGTTTGTCTGGGGATTGAATATCCCCAAACTGTCCTGGCAAAGTTGTAAGAATCAAATCCAAAGTGTTTCTATCTCGTGTAGGGAAGTCAACAACCTGTTCCAAGCCATGATCATTCATGATGTCGACCAACACCTGTCCCTCTGACGGACTCAGCATCGTGCCTTGTTTGCTGAGCCTATCTGGCCAAACAATCTCTCTGAAGTTGAAGTCGCCTAAGACATGTACTGCAGGAAGTTTTTTACCCTTATTCTGAGACTTAATGCGATCAAGCTGATCTTTAAATAAGTGGAAGTTTTCGACAGTGTCGTTAGGTGGTCGATACCAACTTGCAATAAAGTGGGAAGTTTTGTTTGCAAAAACCTTAACCCAAACAGATTCTGAATCATTTTCCAGTTCCATGAATGGCATATGAGGGATATCTCTGTGAACGAGCAACATCACCCCGCCGCCATGAGTGTTTCTATCTTTTCTGTAGACACTGTATTCGCAAGATTCAGGGAAAAGCTCCGAAGTCATAATTGAACTGTCAATCTTTGTTTCCTGAATAGCCACAATATGTGGTTGGTGAGTATCAAGGAAAGCTAAAAGTTCAAGTATCTTTCCTCTTAAACCGTTAATGTTAATACTGCAAAGTTTCAAACCTTTTACAAAATTCGGCTTTCTCATGTCAGTAGTCGGAGATTTAACTCCTTTCTCCTTTGACAGAGGTTCAAATTTATTTCTTTCTTCCAGTTCTATAGGTTCGCTGAAGAACGAGAAGAATCAGAACTGCTGATTGTGGGTACTTGTCAGAAGACTTGTCATGGAGTCAGGTCTTACAATTTCCCACAATCTATGTTATGAAAAATATCAGAATTTTTTTATCTGAAAATTTTTATTGTTTGGTTGTAAAATTCAATATACATTGTATTTGAATATGTGCGTTTCTGTAATGGCAATGTATTGTGATGCTTGCTTGTTGTATGTCATTGTAACATATCAATGTGTTTTTGTAAATAAATTCCATGATTTTCACCCTCATTAAAAAATACAAAAAGATACATGGTTTTTCTCCTTCATTTAACCCTTCTCTTGCTGAATATTCAGTTTAGCCACACCCATTTCTGACTTTGAACCAATCAGATTGCTTGATGTAATTTATTCCTAGGAGATGACGTCTATAAGCCACAAGGCTTACTGTCAGATCCTTTAGCCACATCGTGCTAATGTATGTGTATTGTAAATGTATCAAAGATCGAAATAAAATATTGTTTAAACCTAAACCAATTTATTCCTACAAATTCATAAACTGAATGTCAAACAGTGTATATCCTGATCAGATGGCAGAAGCCATCTGATCTGGATCTACACTGTTTCCAAAAATAGGGGTTGTCGTGAACAGCATGATAAGAGTTAACCCCAAACATTGCTGTGAATCCCAGCTTGTAGTTTGCAAAGGGTGGCAAGAAGTCTGGAAATGGTTGAGTTTAACAATTAACAGATCACATGGCTTTGATCAGTTTTGCCCCCAGAAGTGAAGCCTCTAGGCCAGTTTAAGCATTTGGATGTTACCAGTTTTGTTATCCCACTGGATGTAACATGGGGACACATTGTTTTAGTGTGGATCCCATTAGCATTGGTCAAGTTTACCGCCCAGAACTACAGTGAAATGAAGCAAATTCTTCTGATACCTAGACCCCGATTTTGGATTTACATCTATCTATTGTAGATGGTTTTGTTTCCTGCAAAATTTATGATAAACGCGATGATTTTTATTTGGAGACTGTAAATTTTCCTTTCTTGGATGGTGATGTTCCTCCTGTGGCATTCTTTATATGGCGTTTATATTTCACAATTAATTTGATTTGCCAGAGTGTCTAGTCATGTAACTGACTTCAAGACTCGTAATAAATTGTTAATTGCTAAACTTCTTAATCAGGGTTATCAGTATCATAAACTACACAAAGCCTTTTTTAAAATTTTATAGACATTCTGATTTAATTTCAAAATTCAATGTTGGACTTAAATCTCTTCTGCAACAAGGTCTGTCGGAAACTGAATTTCATGGTGACGCAGTATATAAATTCAGAAAAATATATACTTGCCATGACTTCACCACCCAATTTCATAAAAACATTCTTCGATATAAAAAAATTGGGTACAACATAAATGTTATACGACAGACTGCATGCATGGTAGTTAACTCAATCATTATTGACAACTTTGCTTCCCTCTTTAATTGCACGCCAGTGGGTCATGTCTCAGATTCAATGACGGTTCAAGCGTAAAGGCTCAGCTTACTGAGAATTAGACCATAAGGCACCAACCACCATTACATAAATTTAAATTCTCTCTATCTGGTTGGGGGCCATTGGAGTCTGTTGGTTTTCTTTTGCTCCAGCTTTTCAGTGGTTTCTTGCTGTCCAATCCTCACTGTGGTTGTTTGATTTTTGTGTTCTCAAAGAGGTTGCATTAATGAGTTAGTAGGCCTTCATGCAGACTGAACAAATTATTATTCTCAGTCACGATGCAAGTAAAGGCGAGGATTGCAGCCGTGTAAAATCGATTTAAGCGCCCTAGTGGATTTCTTTTCACTGACCATTCCAAGGCAGTCCTTCTGTCGCGGTTTATTTTTGTTATGGTTTGTTTTTGAGTGTGTGTGTCACTTATAGTTTTTGTTTTGGATAGCCGAATGGCCATTTTGTGAGAAAGTAACTGTCCTTTTGGCTTTCCGCTATTGATGTTTCCATTAGGATCTAGTTATATAATGTTTGTGTTTCTTTCCCTTTGGTGTCTCTGATTGGAGCTGTGGGTTAATTTTGTAGATTCCTGATCATTGCCTACACTTCTATTTTGGTGTTGGCATCTACATGATTGTTTGTTGTGTGCTTACTGTAAAAAAAAATTCGGTCAGATACCTTGAGGACTTGTTGTAATTCTCCTAAAATTTTAATTAATTTGTTTCACAATCCAGTAAGGAGTCCAAAAGGTGCAGACAGATTGGCAAGCGGTGTAGACCCTGATCAGGAGCTGATCAGTCTGATCTGGGTCTACACTGTTTCCTTAGGCCTGTCTGTCCCAATACTTAGGATCATTACAGTAGTAACTCTTGGACAGATTGGCAAAATTCAATCAAACTTAAATGGATCTGTCATTAGGGTATGTCTTAGTGATGGTTAGATTTTGGTGACCTTGACATCATTTTCAAGGTCAGCACTGGACAGAATATCACTATTTGGCCAGAATAATATAGGATGCACAATCTAATTTTCAGTTTGTGTGGACAGTATCTTAAGGGAGTAAAGAAGGCAGAACACATCAAAGACCTCTGAGGCAGATTTAGAACAAGGGAGACATCTTTGAACAAGGGTCAGTGGCCTCAGATTCTATGGTGGTTCCAGCGTAAAGGCTTACTGAGAATAAGAGTGAATCTAATTTTATGTACTGTTTGGTGTCTGATGCTCTGTCTCTGGTCGGGCCCATCAGAGTCTAACTGTTGGTTTTCTTTTGGTCCAGCATTTCAGTGGTTTCTTGCTGTCGGTCCTCACCATTGTTTCATCTCTGTGGTTGTTTGATTTTTGTGTTCACGCAGATGTTGCACTGATGAGTTAGGAAGCCTTCATGTGGGCTGAACAAATTATTTGTCTAAATCGCGACTGAAGTAAGGGTGAGGATTGTGGCCACACAAAATCGATTTAAGACCCCCAGTGGAATTAGTTTCACTGACCATTCCAGGGCGGTCCTTCTGTCGCATTTATTTTTGTTATGGTTTGTCTTTGAGTGTTTGTATCGCTTAATTTATTTTGTTTTGGATAGCCAATTGGCCATTTTTGTGGGAAAGTAACTGTGTGTGTGTGAATTCGGGTTTAACGTCGCTTTCAACAATTTTTCAGTCATATCACGACGGTGTCTGGTTGCGACAGGGAGCTCAATGCTCACGTTTATAGTGCTGCCTCACTGAAGTATCATGTCCCAGACACATTACATGATACCACACCCAGTCACATTATCCTGACACTGGATCGACCAGTCCTAGCTCTACCCCGTAAATCTGAGTGCCAAGCGAGGAGCAGCTAGTACCATTTTTAACGACTTTGGTATGTCGCGGCCCGGGATCGAACCCGAGACCTCCCGTTCCCCGGAGCGGACACTCTACCAATTGAGCTATCGGGGCCGGTCGGAAAGTAACTGTCCTTATGGCTTCCACTGTTGATGTTTCCATTAGTGTCTGTTGTTTCATGTTTGTGTTTCTTTCCCTTTGGTGTCTCTGATGGGAGCTGTTGGTTAATTGTATTGATTCCTGATCATTGCCTTCACTTCTACACCACAACTTCATTATAACACGGTTCATTATAATATGGTTAAGGATATAACACAGTTTCAAGATGGATCCCAAAAATGTATAGATTATATAGAAAATTACCATAAATGGTCATTTTTCTGTATAATCTATACATTTTTGTTTGGATATAACACAGTTGCTTAAGTAACATGATTTCTGCTATGGACCCCAAAAATAGTGTTATAAAGAGGTTGTGGTGTATTTTGACATTCCTAATGAATCATCTGCTAGTATTGATTTACATGAAATACAAAGCTGTGAAGTTGGATGAGATAAAAAGATAAAACATAACAATTCTGCTTGGTTAATGTGACAAGATTAATTCTGCAATATTTCTGTTGAAATCCTAATTACTAAAAACCAGTTTAGCAGGATGATTCTGACAAGAATGTCTATGCCTGCCCAGGAAAAGTGGTGCAAATTGAACCATTCTTTAAACCCCAGCGGTTTCATTAGGCGGTAGGGCTTGAGATGTCATTTTATCTCAATGTTGGGTAAAAGTTCCACAAAATCAGAAATACCATTTCCAAAATAACTTAGTGATAACAGGGACACATAAAACCTCAACACACAAAAACAAACAAATCTAACTAGAGAAAGTGACCAGTGGGTCACGAATACCCCGGCCAGCACCATCCTGTGATATATCTTTTGAGCTTGTATTTAATATGAATAAAGAAGTCAAGAAGCTATAAGTGTCTATAAATGTGCTTGTAAAAGCTAAACCAAACATAAATTTCTAAATGGACCAAGGGAGTGAGGGCATCAATGTTACTGAAGCAGCATTGTGGGGTATGCAATGAAACCTTTGGACTGGTATGCAACATCAATGCAAATATCAATTGAATTTGTCTTAGTGTTTAGAACATACAGGCATCTTTTAACTAAGTCATAAAACTTTAAACAAATGTAAAATTTCTAAGTCTGTGACTTGAGGTCAAGGTCAACAGGGGTGGGGGAAGGGACATACATCACGAAATCTTTGGACTGGTATATAAAATTTATGCAACTATCAACTGAATTTGTCTTAGAGTTTAGAACAAAAAGGCATCTACGAGGACTGTTCAAATATGAATGCAACAAAGCACATAAAAATGATTCCTTGATAGATTTCAATGAAAAATTTATTTTGTCCCCTCAAAGTATTCCCCTTTAACAGATATACAAACTTTCAGTCTTCTGATCCAATCATTGAATGCATTTTGGTAGCCTTTTCGAGGTATACTATGAAGGCACTGGAATATTGCAGAACAAAGGTGTTTGCGCTGTACAAATTTTCGACCAGAAAGATATTTTTTCAGCCGCGGGAACAAAAAAAAGTCACACGGGGCAAGGTCAGGGGAATACGGGGGGTGAGGGAGTTCAACAACCTTTTCCTGCTTCAGATAGTCTTGCACAATGAACGCCTTGTGCGATGACGCATTGTCATGTAGCAATCTGACATTGGCCAAGCCAGTTGCGGGTCTTCGTTCTTTGAAATATTTCTTCAATTTTCGAAGAACTTTATTCTTGTAAAACTTCGCATTTACAGATTTGCCTTTAGGCACAGCAACCCGAATAGCAGGGCCCTGATTTGAAATGAATATGGCATACATTACCTTCTTGACGCTCATGGTCCGCTTTGCAATGCATGGTCTTTTGCAATACTTTGTTGCCCATATTTTGTTCTGAATCTTTCGTTTTGGCTCAAAAAAGTGAACCCATGTCTCGTCACCTGTGACAACATTAGCGAAAGACAGTGCATTGCAATTTTGGAAACTTTTTAAGCAACTTCTTGGCGCACTGAAGGCATGTCTTTTTCTGCTCATCTGTCAACAGATGGGGAATCCATCTAGCACAGATCTTTCTCATTTTCAAATCCCGTTTCAGAATTGTATGAGCTGCTCCTAATGAGATGCCAACCATACTAGCTATTTGCCTAGTGGTGTATCGTGCATCGGTAGCAACTATTTCTTACACTCTAGCAACCATCTTGGCAGATGTTGCTCTTTTCGGCCGACAATCATGTGGTGCATTTTCTGTTGAGCCTATCTTACACCAACGAAAAACTGTCGGAAAAGACATTTCATTGTGCCCATAAACCGAACATATTTCATCAAAAATGTCTTTGCACCGTATACCAAGAATACAATGATTCTTAATATAGAACCGTATTTCAACGGCGTACTCTGACCTTCTTCCAACCATGTTTTGTATTAGTATACAAGAGCAGACAGTGTTTATCGATCGATATACATGGCTAAAGTGCACGGATTTTAACAGGTTTGGTATCAATGTATAGGTAAAATGTTTTTCTACGCTGTGATATTTATTTCCAGGTGACTTTCGCATTAGTGCATGAGAAAATGTACTACTTGCATTCATATTTGAACAGTCCTCGTATAAACTTTGTCATAAAACTTTAACCAAATGTAAAATTTCTAAGTCTATGACCTTGACCTCAATGTCACTGTGGGGTGGGGGCATCCATCAATGAAATCTTTAGACCAGTATGTAACTTCAGTGTAAGTATCAACTAAATCTATCAAAGGGTTTAGAAGATACCTACTATCTCTTAGAAACTTTAACGCAAAACTTTAACCAAAATGTAAAATTTCTAAGTCTGTGACCTTGACCTCAAGGTCACTGTAGGGGGTGGGGAGGGGGCATTCATCAATGAAATCTTTAGACCATTACGTAACTTCAGTGTAAGTATCAACTAAATGTATGAAAGGGTTCAGAAGATACTATCTCTTAGAAACTTTAACGCACAACTTTAACCAAAATGTTAACAAAGGACGGACACACTGACGGACGGATGGACAAACGGCAGGACAAAAACTATATACCCCCAAAGCATACTTCGTATGCCGGGGCTATAACAAGAAGAATGTTGTGACAGCTAAAGGAGAATAACAGATAAATAGACAAGCTACCAAAGTTCAATACAGTGTGAAATGTAGGGCAAGGTCAGTCCCAGGCCATGGCAGAACACATCAAAGCACCCTTGAACAGATTCTTTTCTTTTGTTGTTTTCCAGTTTCCCCATGTCGCGGGTCGTCAGCTGGTGGGGTCCCAGGGAACGAATCCATGCTGGCACTACACCGTAGCCGTTTGGTGGTACCCCTATTCCCCATGAATTTGTGACAGTTAATTCTGCAATATTCTGTCAGAAACTGTACATCATGTAACATCCCATTTCATTGGCTGACATTGATTTTATGCAGTTCACAGTCTTTGCTGCAGTGTGCAGACTACAATTTTGTACAAAATAAACATTAGAATGGGGATAACGTTTGAAAATTGTCATTTGGGGAGGTAAATTGTCAGTTTTACAGTAACAAATTCTGTTTTTACTGCTCTGTTGGTGTGTCAACGTAAAGCAAAATTTCTAACCGCAAAAAACTTTGATTTACCTCCCAAAATGATAATTTTCAATACAATAATCCACTATTCAATGTAATGATGTTCCATCAAAACTAATGCAATGATGTTTAAATGTCACATGCCCGGCTGGTGTATTTTTATGCTGAAGATATATTCTGTCAACCTGGGGACAGTTATTCAAAACAAATGATGTTGTTAGTTAACAAAGAAACATATCGTTGAAACTTTGATCATTTATTTGGCAAATATGCTAATAGTTTTGCTGAAAAAATGAGAGCAACTTTTTGCTGCTCACATTTTTTCAGCAATAATACCATTATTATGCATTTTGATTGCTAGAACAGTTAACAATTTGACCACTTACGTGCTCGTTAAGCCAACAATGTTTTGGACAACTGGGCACAGGTATGTCTCCCTTGTAAGGTCTTGTTGCTATGCAGTAATGGAATGTTTGGTAAAACAAAAAGAGAAGCAAAAAACACTGAACACAACACAGGTTTCTTCTGTTTTAATCAATTACATGATTATTTTGAGTCACCAATATAACAAGGAGATTCAACAATGGCAAGGAATAAATGGATATGAAATTGACATTGCTCACTCTCAAGTAGGATAGCAAAGCTATGCATAATACAGTCAAACGTGAATGGCTCTAACACCTATTCAGTTCGAGACAAGGGTAGTTCAAGCCACTGTGGGTTACTGCTAGAAAACATAGGATACTTTTGGACATCTTTTCCACGTTCTATAATGACAATACATGTTGTGAGTACTCATTAGAATTGCCTCATTGAGGCGATTCTAATAAGTACCCACAGCATTCATTTGCAAGATAAAAGAAGAAAATCTCTTACGCTATTCCTAACTATTTCTTATGTAGAGGGTACCGGCCCCGATAGCTCAGTTGGTAGAGTGTCCGCTCCGGGGAACGGGAGGTCTCGGGTTCGATCCCGGGCCGCGACATACCAAAGTCGTTAAAAATGGTACTAGCTGCTCTTCGCTTGGCACTCAGATTTACGGGGTAGAGCTAGGACTGGTCGATCCAGTGTCAGGATAATGTGACTGGGTGTGGTATCATGTAATGTGTCTGGGACATGATACTTCAGTGAGGCAGCACTATAAACGTGAGCATTGAGCTCCCTGTCGCAACCAGACACCGTCGTGATATGACTGAAAAATTGTTGAAAGCGACGTTAAACCCGAATTCACACACACATTTCTTATGTAGAGGATGTCCCTAGGGGCTCAAGATTGGGTTTGACTCAACTAGGGTAAACAAGCCATTGGTGTTCAAGCCATCGAAGTTGGACTATATGGGCCCCGTCAAGGGATTTTGGTACTTATCGCCTATGCGAGCAGCGAAGGTTCAGGTGAGACTGCATGGTATGCGAGCATTGAAGGTTCAGGCCAGCCTGCGCATCCGCGCAGTCTCACCAGAACCTTCGCTGCTCGCTCATACAAGCAGTGAATCAAGAGGAACCTTCAGACAGAAAGCCATATCCCTGGCCCCTCTGAATGGCTGGGCATGCGCAGTTAAAATTTGTCATGACGGAATGCTCGAAGACACAACTTCGCTTGGCAGGGCTCTTATGTAGAGGATGTCCCTAGGGGCTCAAGATTGGGTTTGACTCAACTAGGGTAAACAAGCGGCGAGCCATTGGTGTTCAAGCCATAGAAGTTGGACTATATAGTGAAACTATAATGACTCAAACATGTTTTGAACCACGAAAATTTGTTTGAGCCACTGATGGTTGATCATAGTACCAGCTCTTGAGACATCCTATGAAAATCCTTGAGAACTTGAGAACTTGCTGTAATTCTCCAAAATTTAATAAATTTGTTTCACGATCTAGAATCAAAAAGGTGCAGCAGGTTTGGAAAACAGTGCAGACCCTGATCAGAATGGCTGATCCAGGTCTGCACTGTTTGCTTAGGCCTATCTGTCCCAATACTTGGGATCATTACAGTAATAGGGATATTTTTTATTGTCTTTAAAACAAAGGCATGTTTAATATATGTACCCCAGAGAATTGCATCATTGAGGATATTCTAATGAGTACACAAGGCATAGGATATAATCGAAACGGAGACAATTTGCACGAGATGCCATGTCCTGTTTTCTGTAAAAAAAATTAAAGAAGTATTTCAAAATGTTGTCTGCTGTGAAAAATGTTCTGAAGGAGCAGTCTAATCAGGGTCTACACTGTTTGCCAGTCCCTCTGCACCTTTTGGACTCCTTGGTGGACCATGGAAGTGATTTCTTACTATTTTAGGAGAGTTACAGGACAGAAATTACTTAATGTGTCCGAATTTTGAGGATTTTTACGGTACATGAACATGAAGGTCACGGTTTTGTAAAGTTGCAAGTATCAAGTTGAAAATGTTGAGTATGTCAATACTTGATACTCGACGAAAAGAAACCCTCAATAAACACCCATACATAGCACAGCAAACCCTGACAAGACTGCATATACAGTGAGACTTCAATGATTCCAACACATATGGCTCATTTACCACTGCTAATTCAGACTTGTTCTTGAGTCCCCAGAGAATTCTTCCCACAGCTCCAGATATTCACATACCGGTAATATTATAAGATAATTTACATTTGCATTTTTTCTAATCCACATAATACTGTGGGATAATTTACTGCATTGTTTCTGATCCACATAATATTATAAGATAATTTATATTTGAAATTTTTCTAATCCACATAATACTGTGGGATAATTTCATCACGAAAACACGCCTATATAATTTTGACCCCCTTGAACCCCACTTTTATATAGTAAAACTGGGGTTTCCGGGGCTATACCTTATTTTTCTTATTTCTGCTCTAAAATATAGATTGTGGGTACTCGTTAGAACCGCTTCAATGAGGCGGTTCTAACGAGTGCCCACAATCTATACTTTGAACAGAAATAAGAACAAGAGGCCCATGGGCCACTATGCTCACCAGAGCTCAGGTGGGCACTGCCTAATTGCAGCCATGTATTTTAACATGATATCATTTTAATCTGCCAAATGAACCCCCATATCCAAATGAGCACCCAAGTGGACTCAGTATATGAAACATTAGGCCTTTTATGAAGTAGAGGGGGTGGAGCATGGACCCAATGGAGCCCTGGTTGGTGTCACTAAATGTGTCTTATCACAAAGAACAAGAATATATATGGTTTAGCAGTGGGGATCTGCATGGCTGGAGGTATAAGTGGAGGGGTTGGAGCATGCCCTGTCGTTCCCAGGAAAGCCCAAGATTGTTGTCCCTAAATGTGTCTTATCATAAGGACCAAGTATATATATGGTTTAGGGGTGGGAATCTGAACGGTATCCAAGATATCCTTTCATGAAGTGGAAAGGAGAGGACTGGCCCCTGCGGACACCCCTACAGTAGGTGTGCTAATAATAAGGAACAAGAACATATATGAATATGGGGTGGGGATTTGAATGGTTTCTGAAATATATGGCCTTTTATGAAGTGGAAGGGCGGGGCACATTGCCTCAGCACAAAGAGACCCCCAAGTTGGTGTGACTGAATGAGTCTTATCATAAGGAACAAGAATATATATGGTTTAGGGGTGGGGATCTGAACTATTTCTGAGATATGTGGCTTTTAATGAAGTCAAGCGGTGGAGCAAGGCCCGGGCATGCCCAGGGGACTCACAAGCTGGTGTTAATGAATGTGCCTTATCATAAGGATGCATATGGTTTAGGGGTGGGGCTCTGAACAGTTTCTGAGATAAAAGGCATTTTGTGAAGTGCAGGGGTGGGGCAAGGCCCAGGGAGACCCCCAGGTTGGTGTCAATGAATGTGTCTTATCATAAGGTACAAGAATATATATGGTTTAGGGGTGGAGATCTGTAAGGTTTCCGAGATATTGTGATATTATGAAATGGAGGGGGTGGGGCATGGCCCCAGCACATCCCTGGGGACCCCCAGGTTGGTGTCACTGAATGTGTCTCATCATAATGAACAAGAACATATATGGTTTAGGGGTAGGGATCTGAACAGTTTCTGAGATATATGGCCTTTTGTGAAGTGAAGGGATGGGGCATGCCTCCGGCGCACCCTGGAAGACCCCCAATTTGGGGTCAATGAATGTGTCTTATCATAAGGAGCAAGAATATATATGGTTTAGGGGTGGGGATCTGTAAGGTTTCCGAGATATTGGGCCTTTTATGAAATGGAGGGGCGGGACATGGCCCCGGCACATCCCGGGGGACCCCCAGTTTGATGTCACTGAATGGGTCTTATCATAAGGAACAAGAGTATATAGGGTTCAGGGGTGGGGATCTGAATGGTTTCCGAGATATTGGGCCTTTTATGAAGTGGAGGGGGTGGGGCATGGCCTCGGCGCATCCCGGAGGACCTCCAGGTTGGTGTCAATGAATGCGTCTTATCAATAGAAACAAGAATATATATGGTTTAGGGGTGGGGATCTGTAAGGTTTCTGAGATATAAGGCATTTTATGAAGTACTGGGGGGCGGCGCATGGCCCCGGCACAACCTACTGGACCCCCAGGTTGACATAAAAGCATATGGCTGAGAGAAGTTTGCTAAAGGAACATTTCTATGAAAGTTTTGTCAAAATATCTGCAAAGGCTTTGTAGTTAATGCCATTTTTCAATTTTCCCCATTATAAGTCTATGGAAAATCTAAGTTGCCATAGCAACCAAACTAAAGAGCCGAATTTCATAAAAAACACAAAACCTGTAAAGGCAAATATGGTGAATATTTCCATAAACTCTCAGCCTCATAGAGGATACGGTTTCTGAGGAGATGATTTTTTAAGTATTTTTTTTTTTCTATTTTTTTCATTTTGGTTTCCATGGCAACCAATACAAATGAGCAGTAGGCCTAAAATCATATGGCAGATAGAAGATTGCCTAAGGAATATTTCTATGAAAGTTTTGTCAAAATATCTGCAGCGGCTTAGCAGTAAATGCCATTTTTCAATTTTCCCCATTATAAGTCTATGGAAACTCTAAGTTGCCATAGCAACCAAACTAATAAGCCGAATTTCATAAAAAACACAAACTTTCAATCCCCCAACCCAAGGATGCTACAGATGAAATTTGGGCCCAATGGGCCTAGCGGCTTCAGAGGAGATGTCGTTTAAAAGTGTTGACGTCACACGACGCAGACGCAGACGCCGACGGACAACTGCCTATCCTATAAGCTCCCCCGGAGCCTTCAGCTCTGGTGAGCTAAAAATATCACAATTCTTCATCATAAAATTTTCATTTTTTCGGCGTTTAAGGTGGTAATGTATTTGTATAGGCGTGTTTGCGTTATGAATGCATTGTTTCTGATCCACATATAGGGTAATTTACTGCATTTTGTTCTGATCCACATAATATAATTTACTGTATTTTTTCTGGTCCACATAATATTATATGATTTACTGCATTTTTTTCTGATCCAAATAATATTATAGGATAATTTACTGCAATTTTTTTTTTTCATCTCATCCACATAATATTAAAGGATAATTAAATGCATTTTTATTTGATCCAAATAACATTATAGGCTAATTTACTCCATTTTTGTTTTTTGATCCATATAATATTGTAGGATAATTCACTGCATTTATTTCTCATCAAAATATATTATAGGAAAACTTACTGCATTTTTTTTCTGATCCAAATAATATTTTAGGATAATTTATTGCATTTTTTTTTTTCTGAGCCAAATAACGTAATAGGATAATGTACTGCATTTTTCTGATTTTAACATGAAAAGGTATGTTGTGTGTACTCAATAGAATTGCCTCTGTGAGGCAATTCTAATGAGTACACACAACATTTATTAATTTTATGGAAGATAAATAAAAATAACTTAAAGTCATCCCCATTATGTTTCATGGCCTGGTGATCTGATTCAACCCCTGTAGTTCAAACTACCCCTATCTTGAACATATTTTTATGATTCAGAAGGTATTCAAACTATTGAAGATCAACTTCATGTGTAGACTTATCCAAGTCTTTAATGTGTGTACTTGCCTAAAGACATTTTTTCATGATATGGCTGTAGAAATCACCACTGTGGTGATAACATCAGATCCCTCTACTATCATACAGAACACCAAAAAAAAAAAAAAAATTGAAATCAATATTCTGATGTGTTACCTGGGCTGCAGAAATGAAAATAAATTTCCTATGACCTTGCAAAGACATCAGATCTGAACAGATCATGCAGAGTTTGAAACATACACCCCGAGGTTATAAAACTTTTTACATGCTCAACTCACTTGAGCATTGAATTTGTCTTGCTCATAAATTTTTAAATGTTGGCATTTTAATATTTATGAGCCGAACAAAAATTTTCTCAGTTGATCTGAGCAGGAAAAGGATTTACTAATTTGTTTGTATTTGAATATTTGTGAGTATTAAAAATTTCATGCTCTACTGAGTTGAGTATGGAAACAAGTTTTATAACCATAGGCCCTGATGAAATATTTGCTTTTCTACAAAAACACAGATGTCTCCCCCCCCTTTTTGGCGGTGTTTAAGTTTCAGATCCTTTTTTACCTTTGACCTCTAAGTATGACCGTGAATGTGGACGGTACCGACCTGGGTCTTGCGTGCAACACATCATCTCATTTGTTGTTCATTTCTCGGACGTGTAGACGTAGTGGAATTGGTGTTGATTCATTGTCGCGACACCGAATAAGCATTGATTCGACGTATTGGTGCTGTGTGCCCATTAAGTAAATATCGCTACATTGTGTAATTATTGCATGCCATATTGCATTGTTTTATAAAATATGTTGTGAATATCCCAAATGTATGATGGATAAAACAATAAAGATATTGTATTGTATTAATGGTTAACATTTCTGCGAAGAATTCTACAATCTGTCCGGGAATAAGAATGTTACTGACCAAACACCAAAAAAGACCCTTTTTTGACCTCTGACCTCTAAGTATGATCTTGACCTTTGAGGTACCAACCTGGATCATGCGCGCAACACATCGTGTCATGGTGGTTGACATTTCTGTAAAGTAATTTCAAAATCCATCTAAAAATAAGGAAGTTATTGACGGGACACAATTTGCCCATACATACATACACGATTTTGTGACCGACAAACTTCCAAGGGAAATAACTCAAAAAGTATAAATGTAAGAGTTATAGTTCTTGCGCTCTGCATGCCGTCTAAAGTTGATTAATATCTATATGAAGTTTCGTGAAGGTAGCTTGAAAGTTTTCAAGTTATAGAGCTGACACGATTTTGTGACGGACAGACAGACAGATGCCCGGGGAAAAAAACAATATGTCTCCCGAAAGGGGGGGGGGGGGGGGGGGGGGGTGAGACATAACTATGTTGTGGGTAATCATTAGAACTACCTCACAGAGGGGGAGAACTGACAAAAATTATCCTTAACCCTTATCCTGCTGTCCACGAAAACCCCTACCTTTGCAAACAGTGTAGATCCTGATCAGATGGCTTCTAAAGAAGCCATCTGATCAGGATCTACAGTTTGTAATGCAGTTTGTGAATTGAATGAATACAGTATATCAAGTAATTTGATTGGTTGATAGACAGCAATGGGTGTGGCTAAATGAATTCATTCAGCAGGATAAGAAAAATCCCACCTTATGAACTGTTTCCATGGCAGTATACATGTAAGCTCTCTGCCTTATGAATGCCAATTTTGATTCTTTCCTAGCTCAGGCTTATGAAGATTTATCAAGCAAATAGGATTGGTGCTTTCAGGCAAGCAGTTATACCGGGTAACACAAAATGTCAACTAATATAAAACTTAACAACAAATTCATGAGCATTCAACAAAATCAAAACAAGCATGAACTTTAACAAAAACTGTATGATATGCCATATGTACCATAGCAAAACTATGATCAAATCAAATGAAAGAAACCTCAATGTCCGGAAAACCAATGTCTTCTTTCCCGTGACTGATTTGAACTCTTGCTAGAGTCCCTAGGAAATTCATACCATTGCTTGATTTTTGTTTGTTTGTTTTGGAGTTTAATGGCCCAGTCAACACTATTTAGGTCACTTTTGAGCCGGTCAGTTTACCTATCCACACTTTTCCTGGGCAGGCTTATACGTAAGTGGTTAACCAGTATAGTGCACATTCTTTCACCAGAAACTTACAACTTTCCTTCTTGAATCAGCAGAAGGGAGAGAATGACTGTAGAAAAGATTTCATGATCAATCTCCACGAAAGAATGTTGCCAAACCCAACAGGTATCGTATCCGCGTCCTTCTGATCACCAGTCAGATGCGCATCCGACTGAGCTACCGAAGCTGGCCATACCATTGCCTGAACCTCAGTGGTAAGGGACCCAATGGATAAGAGTCAGCAGTGTGTACATCTTAGTATCACCTCAATGAGGCAAACCATGTGCTAACTAAACTCATTAGAATTACCTCAATGAGGCGATTCTAATGAGTATACACAAAATGCATGTGCTTTCATTTTTAGTATACCAGCCATCAAAGTTTCACTGTATGGACTATGTAACATAAGAAAAATCATTATTTATAGCCCCCAAAAAGAATACAACATGAAAAAGTCAGATCTGATGGTCTGGTATTCATTCAAGATATGAAAAAAAAAAAATATTTGACAAATGGATAAGTAAGTACCTCTTACATGAAATTAACACTTTCATCCATGACTTTCTGAAGTGCAGCCTTGCATCTTAGGATATGAACATATTCATTCTTGCAATGTGTGACAAGATTCCAATCACAATAGTTGTCTGCTTTTGTTGTCTGCTGGAACTTTATGTAATTTTTGCAAACAGTGTGGACCCAGATCAGACTGCTCCTGTTGGAGCAGTCTGATCTGGGTCCACACTGTTTGCCTGTATGCAAAATTATGTTTTAAAAGCTTGCAAGAAACGTAGCAGACAACATTAACAGACAACATTTTAGATGCAGTTTTTTTTTTCATGGCACCTTAAGGGTTTAGTTTTAATCATGAACAATATGGCAAACAGTGTAGACCCTGATAAAATGCCTCATATAGCTATCTCTACCAGTCTACAGGACTGCAAGTGTTACCTATTTGCTGTACGCATTCAGACACAGGTCTTAGCAAACAGTGTATACCCTGATGAAATGCCTCAAATCGCTATCTCTACCAGTCTACAGGATTGCAAGTTTTACCTATTTACCGTATGTATTCAGACACAAGTCTCAGCAAACATTATAGACAGAGACTAGAGCTGTCAGTGAAACTGACTAGGGCCCCGGCAGCGCTATCAGAGGAGTAGGAAAATTTGTGGACGGACAGACAGACAGACAGACAGACAGACGGACGGACAGAGTGATTACTATAGGGCACCCACACTTTCAGTGCGGGGCCCTAATAAAATGCCGCAATATGCCGCATCTCAACTGTGTCTACACTGTTTGCCACTTATCTAGCTATTTTTAGACAAAACACCGGGTAGTAGATTGTATTTGTTCAAATTTTAGAACAAGTATGGTAAGGAGTTGAGGTGTCCAAATACTGAAGGTAAATACGGTAATTGCTTTCTTCCCACCTGGGGGCTACCTCAAATCGACAAAATTTGTCTTTCCTTGAAAAATAGAGGCTAAATCTGTCAGGAATACTGTTAGTCATTTACCCACAAAAGGGACAATATCATATAATTTCTCCCATCTCGGTACACCACAACCTCATTATAACACGGTTCATTATAAAACGGCTTTGGATATAACACGGTTTCAAGATGGATCCCAAAAATGTATAGATTATATAGAAAAATGACCATAAATGGTCATTTTTCTATATAATCTATACATTTTTGTTTGGATATAACATAGTTGTTTAACTAACACGGTTTCTGCTTTGGACCCCATTAATAGTGTTATATAGAGGTTGTGGTGTATTAACAAAACCTTTCACTGGACAAGGTACCTCGTCTTCTCATGTCTTGTCTTTAACCCTTAGCCTGCTGAACATGACAACTCCTATCTTTGCAAATAGTGTAGATCCAGATCAGATTGCTTCTGAAGCCATCTGATCTGGGTCTACACTGTTTGTCATGCAGTTTATTTCTGAATTATTTCTGATATGTTTGCCAAAGGAGAGCCATAGGAAGACTTAAAAAATCTCGGACATACCCTTCTTGGCACTGACACCTTTTCTTCGTTCGGGTCGATGGGCATGGTGGGCGAAGCTTGCTTACCAAGTAATGCTTACTATCCGCGGATGCCTGATTACACTCTTCTGGAGTCCATGTCTGTTGATCTGAACATTGATCTATGGACTATTGATTTTTGATTAACGCTTTGGTACTACGACCTAAACTACTTACGAATTGTACAATGTATCATGTAGGTTAACTGGTGATAGTCAGAAATGGTTGTGGCTAAGCGTTAGAACACAAAATACTGAGTCCATGACCTTGACTCTGAGGTCACATGCAAAGGTGAGTGTAGTGCTTAATAAAACCTTGGATCAAAATCTATCATCTTATAAACTTACCATATACAAACCAAACCCTTTCAACACTGTAAAGCAGTATAATGAGCGATTTCATCAGAATCTATACTGTTTGCCATCCTGACATTGATTTCTGACTAAACTCAGTCTTTATAAGACTGAACAAGTCCATTTTCAAAGATGGAACTCAGGGGCGACATAATTCAACTGCCTTAGTGTTTGGAAAGATGAGATGTAAACTATGACAAAAACTTGTACATTTTTGCAGGCATCGGGAAGCGCAAAACCCCTTCCTATACTTTCATACCAGAAGATCTTTCAACTTTTCAAGTGCTTTAGTAAATTTTGGGCGGGCGGGCAATCTATTTTTTTCCATTATTTTTCTGCAAAAATAAGGCATGACACTTCACGTGAATCTTCTGTGCAGCAGATGATTCACTTGTAATGTCAATCCTTATTTTTGCTGAAACAAAAAAAAAAACATAAAAAAAACACACACACAAAAAAAAAACCCCAAAAAACTTTAAAAGTGCTATCTGCTGAATATAGATTATCATATGACATCTATCATATCATACCCCATATCAGCCTGAGACTACCATGTCAGCTTGAGGATTTACATGGAAGTCTTGGGCCAATATGGGAAATGATATGAAAAATGTCATAACATAATCTATTTCAAATATATCCCAACCTTTGTGTCCTTTTAATTTTTTTCTATTTTAACCCTTAAGATGCAAAGAAAAAACTAAACCTGAAAATGTCGTCTGCTTGGGATTTTGCAAACTTTTTAGATTTTTTCACGTCAAACAGAAAGAAAAATACCGCAACCTCATTATAACACTGTTCGTTTTAACACGGCTTGGGGTGTAACACAGTTTCAAGATGGATCCCAAAAATGTAAAGATTATATAGAAGAATAACCAAAAATGGTCATTTTACAATATAATCTATACATCCCGAAAATGTATAGATTATACAAATGGTCATTTTTCAATATAATCTATAATTTTTTGTGATAACATGGTTGTTTAGCCAACAAGGTTTATGCTATGGACCCCCTTAATAGTGTTATAAAGCAGTTTTGGTGTACATTTAAGACTGTACATAGAGGATCTTACATGAGTGTTCATGTATTATTGAATTTATTAAACGAGTTGAGGAAAAGGGATAAAATGCGAGGCTTTGCCGAGCATTTTAACCCTTTTCCGCAACGAGTTTAATAAATTCAATAATACATGAGCAGGAATGCAAGATTCTATTTATCATATGACGTTTAAAACGCATTTTATTCATGATTGTTTAACACAAATGTCAATATTCCACCATTAGTTAACGCGACGTCGTTAAGGACGTCGTACATGTAACGCTACGGGACGTATCTAGCTAATTTGCATATTTAATAATACATGGCGTTATTACACTCTCATATGATAAATGTATATAGAACCCCAAACTGTGACACTGACAAACAGTGCAGGCACGGGTCAGATGCTGCAGAATGTGCCATCTGATCAGGGCCTTCACCATTTGCCAAATATTGTGGTGTGATAGGAAGACAGCTGAGTGTTCCAAAGACTGTTATGTCAGAGGTACGTTACAGCTTGTAGGGTAAGATGAAGGGTGTGTGATAAAGATTTTGGGGTGTGATATGGAATTTGTGATATGGCATAATCACATACTAATGACACGCACACAAATTCCTCATTCCTATTGCATATTCAAAAACAAAGAATTTAATGGTAAATATAGAATAAACATGCTTAGGGCTTGACAGGTTAAAGAAACAATGACTTAGCTTGGTTGCAAAACATCTCGAAATTTTCCATGTGCCTTGAATGAATATGAAAGCTAATAATGAAATGTGTCTGAGAGGCAAAAAAACAACTGAAGGAATGGCAAATAAAGCAAGGATAACACAGTTTGGAGTGGTATGGTGTCAAATTTAAATGGTTTGCTCGAACATTTTGTCAACATGTTTAGAATCTGAAAATTTTCATAGGAATAAATAAGTGTAATAAATCTGGTTGGAAATAAGTCCTGAAATAAGTTTTCTTATCTCCCATACAAAACTATATCATGGTTAAGGTACTTGTTGGAACCACTTTTGCAAGGTGATTCCATGGCAACAGATAAGGTAAGTATTTTGTGATAATTGTGGGATAGTTTTCCTTATTTCTCGATATAAACCTATGTTGTGTGTATTCATTAGAACCGCCTCGTCGAATACCCACAACATAGGTTTTTATGGAGAATTGACAACAACTATCCTTCAGTTATCACAAAATACCAACCTTATCTGTAATTCTAATATAGCTCCAGACTAAAGATATGTTGGGGATAATTTTTCATATTTATCAACTGTGGGTACTTTTTAGAATCACCTTAAGGTTAAGGCGATTCTAAGAAGTACCCACAACATAAGGGAATGCCTTTTTGGGTCGACTGTTTATCAATCTAAGCAAAATTACTACCTACGGAAGCTTCCCACCTGCTGCTATCTATGTGACTATCGCTGACCATATACAAAATCCAGGTACCAGTTATTTATAGCAGTGCTAGTCTTCTTCTTGTGATGTCAGTGCACTGTGTGAGTAACATCTAGACTAGGTTAATGTACTGGGACTTTGGCAAACAGTGTAGACCCAGATCAGATGCCACAGAATGCAGTGTCTGATCAGGGTCTACACTGTTTGCTTAAAGTACAGGTGTTAAAAGGTTAAAGGAAAAGGTATAAGTACCCTGTTCAGGCCCGTTTACCTAATGTACACTCAAAGAAGAACAACTCACAAGTGTTATTAGTGCTTTGATTTTTCTTGGTTACTCATTCTTATCTGCTGCTATAAGTACAGTAACATTCCTATATTAAGACCACCTTTGGGACTGTTCAAAAGTGGTCTTAAAGACCACTTTTGAACAGGCCCAAAGGTGGTCCATGACTAAAGGACACTGTATGCATAAAACACAAAGAAAGAATAACTGCAACATACTAAATATGCTTTTTAAAGCGGAATTAGTTTTAATTTTAGGTGGTCTTAATAGCGGAATTTTATTGTACTCACAATTTATTTTGTACTTAGCAATGAAATCAGTGCATATCTGAAACAAATAAAAAGGATATTTGCATTTGTTGAAAATATGTCGGATATTTTCATAGTGTGAAAAATAACATTACTACGTTATTTTCACAGTAGCACCCGGGACAACTCTTTTGGTGTGTTTTTCGTTTAAATAAAAAGAAAATTTTACTCTTTTTTTTTATACATACCAATACGTGTATCTCATACAATGTGTTGAAAACTTATTTTATTGAGTGTGTTGAAAACACTAGATATTTTCACACAGGCGACGCATGTTACGAACAGCTGTTCAATTACAGTACATCGTGAAAGTCACGTAAAAAATAAAAATAAAATTTACTATTTTTGAGATGAAAACCAAAAATATTTCATCTCATGTGTTGAAAACTTCAGAACTAACTCGTGCTTTGCACTCATGAAAATTCTGATATTTTCAACACACTTGATGAAATATGTTTGGTACTCATCTAAAACAAGAGGGCCCAAAGGGCCCTGGTTCGCTCACCTGATCCAATGTATAACAAGTGGGCCCCGGGCAGGGTCAATTTTGGCCCCAGGGCTATAATTTGAACAATCTTGGTAGAGGTCCACAAGATGAAGCTTCATATTGAATATGAAAGACCTGGGCTTTCTGGTTTCAGAGAAGAAGATTTTAAAGGCTTACTCTGCATATAGAAGTCTATGTAAAACAAGATTTTCCCTATATAAGTCTATGTTAAACCAAAGGGCCCAGGAGCGGGGGCATTTTTGGCCCCATGGCTATAATTTGAACAATCTTGGTAGAGGTCCACTAGCTGAAGCTTCATAACAAATATCAAAGACCTAAGCCTTGTGTTTCAGAGAAGATGATTTTTAAAGATTTTCCCTATATAAGTCTATGTAAAACCAAAGGGCCACATGGCGGGGGCATTTTGGGTCTCAGGGCTAATATTTGAACAATCTTTATAGAGGTCCACTAGCTGAAGCTTCATAACAAATATCAAAGACCTAAGCCTTGTGGTTTCAGAGAAGAAGATTTTTCAAGATTTTCACTATACAAGTCTACGTAAAACCAAAGGGCCCCGGAGCGGGGGCATTTTTGGCCCCAGGGCTATAATTTGAACAATCTTGGTAGAGGTCCACAAGATGAAGCTTCATACCAAATATCAAAGACCTGGGCCTTGCAGTTTCAGAGAAGAAGATTTTTCAAGATTTTCCCTATATAAGCCTATGTAAAACAAAAGGGCCCTGCGCGGGGGCATCTTTGGCCCCAGCACTTTAATTTGAACAATCTTGGTAGGGGTCCACTAGATGAAGCTTCATACCAAATATCAAAGATCTGGGCCTTGCAGTTTCAGAGAAGAAGATTTTTCTAGATTTTCCCTATATAAGCCTATGTAAAACAAAAGGGCCCTGGTGCGGGGGCATTTTCGGCCCCAGCACTATAATTTGAACAATCTTGGTAGGGGTCCACTAGATGAAGCTTCATACCAAATATCAAAGACCTGGGCCTTGCGGTTTCAGAGAAGAAGATTTTTCAAGATTTTCCCTATATAAGCCCATGTAAACCAAAGGGCCCCCCGTGTGGGGGCATTTTTGGCCCCAGCACTATAATTTGAACAATCTTGGTAGGGGTCCACTAGATGAAGCTTCATACCAAATATCAAAGACCTGGGCCTTGCAGTTTCAGAGAAGAAGATTTTTCTAGATTTTCCCTATATAAGCCTTTGTAAAACAAAAGGGCCCTGGTGCGGGGGCATTTTTGGCCCCAGCACTATAATTTGAACAATCTTAGTAGGGGTCCACTAGATGAAGCTTCATACCAAATATCAAAGACCTGGGCCTTGCGGTTTCAGAGAAGAAGATTTTTTAAGATTTTCCCTATATAAGCCCATGTAAACCAAAGGGCCCCCCGTGTGGGGGCATTTTTGGCCCCAGCACTATAATTTGAACAATCTTGGTAGGGGTCCACTAGATGAAGCTTCATATCAAATATCAAAGACCTGGGCCTTGCGGTTTCAGAGAAGAAGATTTTTCAAGATTTTCCCTATATAAGCCCATGTAAACCAAAGGGCCCCCCGTGTGGGGGCATTTTCGGCCCCAGCACTATAATTTGAACAATCTTGGTAGGGGTCCACTAGATGAAGCTTCATACCAAATATCAAAGACCTGGGCCTTGTGGTTTCAGAGAAGATTTTTTAAGTTTTCGATGAAAAAAATCTATTTTTGGCTACTGTGATCTATATGTGCAACGGACCGGAACCATTTGAACAACTTTGAAAGGGGACCACCTAAGGATCATTCCTGTGAAGTTTGGTCAAAATCCGATCAGTGGTTTAGGAGGAGATGTCGTTTGAAGAAAAGTTTACGGACGCA
Source organism: Lucinisca nassula (assembly GCA_963580285.1). Classification (NCBI taxonomy): domain Eukaryota; kingdom Metazoa; phylum Mollusca; class Bivalvia; order Lucinida; family Lucinidae; genus Lucinisca; species Lucinisca nassula. Next base: position 180,265,697 of record OY757014.1, on the reverse strand, counting down.
CGACGGACGACGGACAAAAAGTGATCCCAAAAGCTCACCTTGTCACTACGTGACAGGTGAGCTAAAAAAACAGTAATTATCCTGTATTTATTTTATACTTAGTAGTTAAATCAATGCATATCTGAAACAAATAAAAATGGTATTTTCACACTGTGTAAATATATGTGATATTTTCACACTGTGAAAAATAACATGACCATGTTATTTTCACAGTAGCAGCCTGGGCGACTTTTTTTGGTTTATTTTTCTAGAATGAAAAGAAAATTTACTTATTTTTCAATAAATACCGATATTTCATTGAATGTGTTGAAAACACCAGATTTTTCACAAGTGCAAAACATGTTGTAGACAGCTGTTCAATTAAAGTACATCCCCAAATATGTAAAGTAAAAAGAAAATTTACTTTTTTTTTATAAATAACAAAAACATTTCATCTTGCACGTTGAAAACATTAAAATTTTCACTTGTGCTTTGCACTCATGAAAATTCTGATGTTGTCAACACACTCGATGAAATCGTTTTGGTATTTGTCTAAAAAAGTAAATATCCTCTATATAATCATGTTTGTATGAAGAACAAAAAAAAAATATTGCAATACACCACTCATAATTTCTTTTTAAGCTTTTTACATGATATTAAGTATGATGATAACGTTGCCCACTGTCGCTATCTTCTTCATGGCTATCACTGGCATATCTATTGTCATGTTGCTCCATCATTCTCTGTCGCTCTTGATTTCCTAAATCTCTTGCAGCTAACTGAATAATCTCATCATCGTCATCATCATCATCATGATCCAAATGAATATTAAACTCATCAATCACAGGTCCATTGTCAGAATAAAGAGTATAGTGTTCATCATAATCCTCGAAATGATCATCATAAAAATTTTCATTGTCCGAGTTTTCCCGATCACTACCAGCGTTTACCTCTTCCTCATAGAATCCATTCATTAGAACATCACCACCATTTTCATCGTCAACATCCGGTGCAACTTCTATCACATTTGCTTCTTGAATTAAACTATTATCCATTGCTAAACCTTGATTATTACTTTGTCCAAATTGATCATCATAATTATCATCTAAATCTGGATTTTCAGCTTCATCATCATCATCTTCCTCTTCTTCCTCTTGATTGCTGTCAATATTTTCATTCCATTCACCAAGTTCACGTGCTATTGACTGATATCTTGATTCACGTAATACACCTTTAGCTCTTTGAGTTTTTGGATGTTCAGGGCCTAGAATTTCTTCACTCACAATGGCCCATTTCTTAAAATATTCATAAGCTTTTTTATAATTGTTAGTATCTTCATAAACTATTCCAATATTAATATAGAGTCTAGAAGTCAATATATGATATTCACCATACATCTGCATACATAAGTCCATAGCCTGATTGTATAACTGTAAAACAAGATTAACACTGCCAGTTAAGGAACATTCACTAGTTTTTTTGTCATGACATTTAATGAAAACTACATATTTTTCAACATTAGACAGAAACTGTTGTGGAAACATGTAAAACAGTTTGAGTAGATTTTTCGAAATCCTGACTTAATCTTGATGGTGTTTACTGGATCATAAAACACCAATAATAGACCACATGTACAATCCACGCTTGTTATCTTGAACCTCCAAGACCGGATAAAAAGTTCGAGTTATCTGTAGTGCGAGATAACCAAAGTGTGACGTCACATGCATGTCAGAGCCCATTATTTGCCGTGATATGCTTGGTATTCTTGGTTATTCTAGAGTAATAAAACTTACATGCACTGCTTATTGAGTTTTAAAATTTGTTTATGAAAGTTATGTAGCTTGTCGAATTATAGCGATTATAAAAGATTTCTCACGTGTTTTGTTGCCTTTTAAATTCCTGCAAATTTGCGTATTAAATGGACTGGTTCCCCGCTTGTGAATGCAATGCATATATCACTTCAGTGAGCAGTACATGCTATATGTCATAAGGTAGTCCCTTGTATTGATTTAAACAGTTTAGGTCCAGCCGAGAACGCTGGTCATGAGCCATCTTTTTAGGATCTACACCGTTTGTATGTGCATCGGAACAAGGGCCATTACTCAATTTTGACACTAATGACGTGTATGTAAAACAACCAATTAAAGAGCCTTGTCATACCTAATCGTACGTTAATACAAATCAGAGTCGCCTTTTGTCATGGAAATCTTGGAAATCATTGAAACGAGACCAAAGGTTGAGCACCACATGTCAGTCTTTAATACACACACGTGATTTTCGTAATAGCGGTAAAGGTATTGTTTGCGCTAATTTTAATTGCGAATGCACCTGGACAAATTTGAAAATTAAAAACATTGTGAGTATTGATGAACTGTTTTGTAAAGGTCTATTATCATTTTCTTTAACTGAAAGACCGGCGCATTGTTTATGATATTTTTTTTTTTTTCCTTCCATCTTCACGTCATGAATCCCCGGTTCGAGATACGCAGTAGTAAAAACAGTGAAAAATATATTCAGGGACTGAAAATAATGGGCGAGATAGCCGGTGTCGACTTAAAAGTAGTTCGACACATGCGAAATTGAAATACAATATATAGGGGAGATATACGGGACTTAGAAATTGGTTCGACATCAGTGACAGGATCCAGATAGGAGAGGTCGAGATAACGAGAGTCAACTGTATATTAAAGGGACTTTGCCAAAATAGACTATTATCAGGGCTCGAGAAAATGTCGGTTTTCCGGTTCTGAACCGATTTTGGGTTTGCTGAACCGATTTTAACTGAAAAAGAAGTTTAAAAAATCGGTCCATAATTCAATAAAATTTTCAAAAAATCGGTTCAAAAATTTTCGCTAAATCATCGTTGTAAAATACAAGCTGACCTTTTGCAACTGATAATCCAAGCATGTATACAGAAATCGCCTGCAGCACAAGGTGTTAGACTGGTTCATTATCTAACTAGGTGAAAATCGGACAAGTCCACGTCGGGTTCTTTGATCTTATCGCAGCCAAATTTGACCTGCGTGTTAAAATTATTCAACTGTGAACAATGACCTAAGGCGTTATCGGCATGCTAGCAGGGTGAGAAAATTAGGTCAGTCAATGCAGGACATACGCTAGTTTGTTAACACAAGTCATTAATTTATGGCTAACTATAGAACCGGTATTTAAATATATAAATTTTTTTTTTGTTTTTGTTTATTTTTTTCACAGGGCGCAATTTTCAATACACACCTGTCATGTCTGTTAAGACTTCCAGAGAAAATGCCTTTTTTTCATCCATTCTTAACGATATTTCTATTTAAGAAATACGCTCCATTGAAACCAATAACATAAACCACGTGTATATTATGCCCTTGAATGAATTAAAATGAAACCGCATGACGTCATTTTCCGATCATGTGCCATCAATATCGGTCGCCGTTTGTAGACAGAGCGATTTCTTTCAGGCTTGTGTGATCGTGAAATATGTATTTATATTCTTTAGAAATCGGTTCGGCCACGTAAGATTTTCAATGACTCTCGTTCGGCCATGTTTTGGTTTGAGAGTAAAGAAATGTTTTTTGATTTTTTAACCCATTCAAAACGATTTTGTTTTAGAAATCCGCTCAATTAAAATCGGTGACATAAAACTGGTGTGTGTGTGTTACGTCCGTGACTGCATTAATGTGTATTGTGTAAAAGGAAACGGTATGACGTCATTTTCCGACCACGTGGCTGCAATCGGTCGCCATTTGTAAACAAAGCAACTTGGGCAGAATAAAGATGCATGAAATAAGAGAAATATTTTAAAGGTTTTAAAAAAGGGCAAAAAATATAGTGACCATCGAGCTGATCTTTGACTGCACCACGCCAGAGGTCTTCAGGTGCTGAGTGACCCGGATATTGGGAAAATGAAAGTAGTTGAAATCTGAACTATGTGAGCAATAATTGCTGTTTATAATCGAGATACTGTTGCTTATATTCGTTGACAAGTGTAAGAGCAATATTGGTATATCGTTCGTTCCGCTAATAACACATTTTGAAATTGCAATTCACTAAGGATGTTTACGGAAATTACCGAAACCGATCGGCAATTTCAGTAATTTTTTGGCGAAATCTGGCTGGACCGATTTGGATTCTTCAGTTTCTCGAGCCCTGACTATTATCATACGGTTTGCAGTTTTCCTTATCTAGCACCACCTACACAAACATAACTACCATTGCTGTTAGTTAAAATATTGTTAAAACTTTTATTTTCAAGTATAGCATATACTATTTTTGCTGAAAAAAATATGAGTAGATTTTCCATTTGCAAAAGCAACTTACATTTTTTTCCAGCAAAAATACCATAGTACATGTGGTAATAACTATTATACTTGCTTGTTTTTTTATGTTTTTTTTTAGTTTTGGTTTTATGGCAATTTCAAGATCATTTCACTTTTTTCAAGCTTATTGTTAATCAGAGGTGGGCAAAAACCAGAGTACCCAGAGAAAAAATAGCCTGACCTTCCATTGCAGAACTTGGCATCTTACATGTGATATTTGCTAGGCTCGCACCACAGTGGTGAGTGACCCAATGATTAAGAGCCAGTGTTTTTACCCACTAGGCCATGGAGGCCTGTAACACAACCTAACAATGCCTTGAATAACTGGGGCCTGGCTTATAAGCTATTATCCCTAAATATCTTGTTGCAATCTGATAGAAGTTAAATTCCTAATTGAACTAGAATTCAGAATTACAGGGGACCCTCATTATAACAATATTTTTTTTCCTTAAAAGTTTGCCATTATAACAAATTTGTGGCTATACAGAACCACATTTACCCTTTTTGTAACAAATGGAATCTTCCACCTTATACACAGCAGGAGTCCAATTCAAAATTTAGGGGTGTCAGGTTATGTTTTTTTCATACAACTATTAAGAAACTAGAATTTGTTTTTCTACAAAAACACAGATGTCTCCCCCGTTTTTGACTGCTAAGTATAACCTTGACATTGGAGGTATTGAGCTGGGTCTTGTGTGCAACACATCATCTAATGAAGATGAACATTTCTGCATAGTAACTTGAAAAATGTTCATAGAAAAATAAAAAAGTTATTGGCCGTAAACAAAAAAAGCACTTTTTTACCTTTGACCTCTAAGTATAGCCTTGACCTTTGCGGTACAACACATCGTCTCATGATGGTTAACATTTCTGCCAAGTAATTTCATAATCCATCAAAGAATAAGGAAGTTATTGACTGTCCTTTTTTTACCTTTGACTCTAGGTATGACCTTGATATTGGAGGTATGGACCTTGATCTTGCACATGACTCATGGTCCAACTTTCAAGCCTCTAGCTCCAATAGTTTTTGAGATATCTTGCTGACAAGATTTTATTAAAAAAAATTCAAAGGGCAATAACTCTTGAAAGGGGCATAATCCGGATGAGAAAAAAAATACGTGTCAGCTTATTTTTCATTAGGAATGCATATATGAAATTTCAAAACCATAGCATACACAGTTCTAAAGTTATGCTATGAATCACTTTTAGCATTCATTACAATAGGCACAAATTACCAAAATGACAAAGGGCCATAACTCGCAGAGTATTTTTCAGAATTTTGTCAAAAGTTAATCAGTTCATATACCCATCACCACCAATATACTCAACAACTTTCAAGGCTCTAGCTCCAATAGTGTTTGAGATAATTTGCTGACAAGATTTTATTAAAAAAATTTCAAAGGGCAATAACTCTTGAAAGGGGCATAATCCTGACGAGAAAAAAAATACACGTCAGCTAATTTTTCATGAGGAACCCATATATGAAATTTCAAAACCCTAGCATACACGGTTCTAAAGTTATGCTATGCATCACTTTTAGCATACATTACAATGGGCACAAATTACCAAAATGACAAAGGGCCATAACTCACAAAGTATTTTTGGAATTTTGTCAAAAGTTAATCAGTTCATCTACTCATCACCACCAATATATTCACCAACTTTCAAGCCTCTAGCTCCAATAGTTTTTGAGATATCTTGCTGACAAGATTTTATTAAAAAAAATTCAAAGGGCAATAACTCTTGAAAGGGGCATAATCCTGACGAGAAAAAAAATACGCGTCAGCTTATTTTCCATCAGAAATGCATATGTGAAATTTCAAAACTATCGCATACACGGTTCTAAAGTTATGCTATGCATCACTTTTAGCATACATTACCAAAATGACAAAGGGCCATAACTCACAAAGCATTTTTCGGAATTTTTTCTTAAGTTACTCAGTTCATATACTCATCACCAACAATCTATTCACCAACTTTCAAGGCTCTAGCTCCAATAGTGTTTGAGATATCTTGCTGTCAAGATTTTATTAAAAAAAATTTCAAAGGGCAATTACTCTTGAAAGGGGCATATTCCAGACGAGAAAAAAAAATATGTGTCAGCTAATTTTCCATGAGGAATCCATATATGAAATTTCAAAACCCTAGCATACACGGTTCTAAAGTTATGCTATGCATCACTTTTAGCATACATTACAATGGGCACAAATTACCAAAATGACAAAGGGCCATAACTCACAAAGTATTTTTTGGAATTTTGTCAAAAGTTAATCAGTTCATCTACTCATCACCACCAATATATTCACTCACTTTCAAGCCTCTAGTTCCAATAGTTTTTGTAATATCTTGCTGACAAGATTTTATTAAAAAAAAAATTCAAAGGGCAATAACTCTTGAAGGGGGCATAATCCGGATGAGAAAAAAAATACGCGTCAGCTAATTTTCCATAAGGAATCCATATATGAAATTTCAAAACCCTAGCATACACGGTTCTTTAGTTATGCTATGCATCAAAAGCGTAATGGACGGATGAACGAACCAGAACCAATATGCCCCTCCAACTGTTTCAAAGTTGGGGGCATAATAAGAAAGTTATTGACAGAACACAAAAAAGGCCCTTTTTTAACCTTTAACCTCTATGTATGACCTTGACCTTTCAGGTATTAAACTGGGGCATGCGTGCAACACATCATCTCAAAGTGGTTAACATTTCTGCCTAGCAATTTTAAAATCCATCTAAAAATAAGGAAGTTATTGACCAAACACAAAAAAGGCCCCTTTTTTACCTTTGACCTCTATGTATTACCTTGACATTTTAGGTACCAAACTGAATCATGCATGCAACACATCGTCCCATGATAGTTAACATGTTTGCCAAGTAACTTCAAATTCTATTTAAAAATAGGCAAGTTATTGACAAAACCCGAAAAAAGGCCCCTTTTTTTACATTTGACCTCTAAGTATGACCTTGACCTTTGAGGTACCAACCTGGGTCATGCGCGCAACACATCGCCTTATATTGGTTCACATTTCTGCCATGTGATTTCAAAATCCATCTCAAAATAAGAAAGTTATTGACCAAATACGAAAAAAAGGCCCACTTTTTGACCTTTGACCTCTAAGTATGACCTTGACCTTTGAGGTACCGACCTGCCTCATGTGCACCATACATCGTCTCATGATTGTTAATAATTATGCCAAGTAATTTTAAAATCGATCTCAAAATTAGAAAGTTATTGACCAAATACGAAAAAAAGGCCCCTTTTTTGACCTTTGACCTCTAAGTATGACCTTGACCTTTGAGGAACAGATCTGCCTCATGCGCAACACACATCGTCTTATGGTTGTTAATAATTATCCTAAGTAATTTTAAAATCCATCTAAAAATAAGAAAGTTATTGACCAAATACGAAAAAAAAGGCCCCTTTTTTGACCTTTGACCTCTAAGTATGACCTTGACCTTTGAGGTACCGACCTGCCTCATGCGCACCACACATCATCTTATGGTTGTTAATATTTCTGCCGAGTAATTTTAAAATCCATCAAAAAATAAGAAAGTTATTGACCGGACACGATTTGCCCATACATATATACATACCAACAAACTTCCAAGGGAGATAATTCAAAAAGTATAAATGCGAGAGTTATGGTTCGTGCGCACTGCACGTCGTATAATGCTGATTAATATTTATACGAAGTTTCGTGAAGATAGCTCTAACGGTTTTCAAGTTACAGAGCGGACACGAATGTGTGACAGACGGACAGACGGACAGACGGACGGACGGACACCCGGGGGAAAAACTATATGTCTCTCTGAAAAAAATTTTTTTGGGGGGAGACATAATTGTCTGAAAATTTTGCATTCTGCGGTGTCTGATCTGGGCCTGCACTGTTTGCCAGCTACCCATTTTGGAGTTTCAGGTACAAAATGGGTTAAGGAGTCATATATTAGTCAATAATTTTCTCCTTAATTTTTCCAAGAAACAAATACTGTGGACATAAGTGAGAATGATTTCACAAAGGAGATTCTAACAAATATCCACAACATTTGATCTGATTGTTTTGGGGTTTAACGACATGTCTACCATTGTGGATTATTTTGTGTTGTCTCCCAGAGAAAGGGAGAAAAAAGATAGAAAAGACAGTAGAGAAGATGATGAGACTGGACCGGCCTCCCTGGTCTCCCTGGCCTAGTGGTTAAGAGCGCTGACTCTTGATCATTAGGTCTCTCACCGCTGTGGCTCGAGCCTTGCTCGGGTCACATGTGAGATGCCAAGTTCTGCATTGGAAGGTCAGGTGGTTTTTCTCCGGGTACTCCGGTTTTCGCCCACCTGATTAACGATCGGCTTGAAATGAGTGAAATAATCTTGAAAGGGCCGTAAAACCAAAACAAAAAAAAAAAAACCAAAAAAAAAAAACAAAACAAGAGGGCCTTGATGGCCCTGGATCGCTCACCTGATCCAAAATGTAACAAGTGGGCCCCAGAGAGGGCCATTATTGGCCCCAGGGCTTTAATGTGCATAATGTTGAGGGAGGTCTTAAAGGTGAAACTTCATACCAAACATCAACAAAGACTATAATCTGAACAATCTTGGCAAAGGTCCACTAGATGAAGCTACACATCAAATATCAAAGACCTGGGCCTAGCGGTTTCAGAGAAGAAGATTTTTAAAGATTTTCCCTATATAAGCCTATGTAAAACCAAAGGGCCCCGGGACGGGGGCATTTTTTGCCCCAGCACTATAATTTGAACAATCTTGGTAGGGGTCCACTAGATGAAGCTTCATACCAAATATCAAAGTCCTGGGCCTTGTGGTTTCAGAGAAGAAGATTTTTAAAGATTTTCCCTATATAAGCATATGTAAAACCAAAGGGCCCAGGGCGGGGGCATTTTTGGCCCCAGCACTATAATTTGAACAATCTTGGTAGGGGTCCACTAGATGAAGCTTCATACCAAATATCAAAGACCTGGGCCTTGTGGTTTCAGAAGAAGATTTTTAAAGATTTTCCCTATATAAGCCAATGTAAAACCAAAGGGCCCCGGGGCGGGGGCATTTTTTGGCCCAGCACTATAATTTGAACAATCTTGGTAGGAGTCCACTAGATGAAGCTTCATACCAAATATCAAAGTCCTTGGCCTTGAGGTTTCAGAGAAGAAGATTTTTAAAGATTTTCCCTATATAAGCCAATGTAAAACCAAAGGGCCCCGGGGCGGGGGCATTTTTGGCCCCAGCACTATAATTTGAACAATCTTGGTAGGGGTCCACTAGATGAAGCTTCATACCAAATATCAAAGACCTGGGCCTTGTGGTTTCAGAGAAGAAGATTTTTAAAGTTTCCCTATATAAGCCAATGTAAAACCAAAGGGCCCCGTGGCGGGGCATTTTTTGTCCCAGCACTATAATTTGAACATTCTTGGTAGGGATCCACTAGATGAAGCTTCATACCAAATATCAAAGTCCTGGGCCTTGTGGTTTCAGAGAAGAAGATTTTTAAAGATTTTCCCAATATAAGCCTATGTAAAACCAAAGGGCCCCGGGGCTGGGGCATTTTTGGCCCCAGCACTATAATTTGAACAATCTTGGTAGGGGTCCACTAGATGAAGCTTCATACCAAGTATCAAAGACCTGGGCTTTGTGGTTTCAGAGAAGAAGATTTTTAAAGATTTCCCTATATAAGCCAATGTAAAACCAAAGGGCCCCGTGGCAGGGTCATTTTTTGTCCCAGCACTAAAATTTGAACAATCTTGGTAGGGGTCCACTAGATGAAGCTTCATACAAACAAGAGGGCCATGATGGCCCTGGATCGCTCACCTGATCCATAGTGTAACAAGTGGGCCCCAGAGAGGGCCATTATTGGCCCCAGGGCTTTAATGTACATAATGTTGAGGGAGGTCGTAAAGGTGAAGCTTCATACCAAACATCAACAAAGGCTAAAATTTGAACAATCTTGTCAAAGGTCCACTAGATGAAGCTACACATCAAATATCAAAGACCTGGGCCTAGCGGTTTCAGAGAAGAAGATTTTTAAAGATTTTGCCTATATAAGCCTATGTAAAATCAAAGGGCCCCGGGACAGGGGCATTTTTTGCCCCAGCACTATAGTTTGAACAATCTTGGTAGGGGTCCACTAGATGAAGCTTCATACCAAATATCAAAGTTCTGGGCCTTGTGGTTTCAGAGAAGAAGATTTTTAAAGATTTTCCCTATATAAGCCTATGTAAAACCAAAGGGCCCCGTGGCAGGGGGGGGATTTTTTGTCCCAGCACTATAATTTGAACAATCTTGGTAGGGGTCCACTAGACGAAGCTTCATACCAAATATCAAAGTCCTGGGCCTTGTGGTTTCAGAGAAGAAGATTTTTAAAGATTTTCCCTATATAAGCCTATGTAAAACCAAAGGGCCCCGGGGCAGGGCATTTTTGGCCCCAGCACTAAAATTGGAACAATCTTGGTAGGGGTCCACTAGATGAAGCTTCATACCAAATATCAAAGTCCTGGGCCTTGTGGTTTTAGAGAAGAAAATTTTTAAAGATTTTCCCTATATAAGCCTATGTAAAACCAAAGGGCCCCATGGCGGGGGCATTTTTGGCCCCAGCACTATAATTTGAACAATCTTGGTAGGGGTCCACTAGATGAAGCTTCATACCAAATATATAAGACCTGGGCCTTGTGGTTTCAGAGAAGAAGATTTTTAAAAATTTTCCCTATATAAGCCAATGTAAAAGCAAAGGGCCCCGTGGCGGGGGCATTTTTGTCCCAGCACTAAAATTTGAACAATCTTGGTAGGGGTCCACTAGATGAAGCTTCATACCAAATATCAAAGTCCTGGGCCTTGTGGTTTCAGAAAAGAAAATTTTTAAAGATTTTCCCTATATAAGCCCATGTAAAACCAAAGGGCCCCGTGGCGGGGGCATTTTTTGTCCCAGCACTAAAATTTGAACAATCTTGGTAGGGGTCCACTAGATGAAGCTTCATACCAAATATCAAAGACCTGGGCCTTGTGGTTTCAGAGAAGAAGATTTTTTAAGATTTTCCCTATATAAGCCTATGTAAAACCAAAGGGCCCCGGGGCGGGGGCATTTTTGGCCCCAGCACTGTAATTTGAACAATCTTGGTAGGGGTCAACTAGATGAAGCTTCATACCAAATATCAAAGACCTGGGCCTTGTGGTTTCAGAGAAGAAGATTTTTAAAGATTTTCCCTATATAAGCCAATGTAAAACCAAAGGGCCCCGTGGCGGGGGCATTTTTTGTCCCAGCACTATAATTTGAACAATCTTGGTAGGGGTCCACTAGATGAAGCTTCATACCAAATATCAAAGTCCTGGGCCTTGTGGTTTCAGAGTAGAAGAGTTTTGAAGATTTTCCCTATATAAGCCTATGTAAAACCAAAGGGCCCTGGGGCGGGGGCATTTTTGGCCCCAGCACTATAATTTGAACAATCTTGGTAGGGGTCCACTAGATGAAGCTTCATACCAAATATCAAAGACCTGGGCCTTGTGGTTTCAGAGAAGAAGATTTTTAAAGATTTTCCCTATATAAGCCAATGTAAAACCAAAGGGCCCCGTGGCGGGGGCATTTTTCGTCCCAGCACTCAAATTTGAACAATCTTGGTAGGGGTCCACTAGATGAAGCTTCATACCAAATATCAAAGTCCTGGGCCTTGTGGTTTCAGAGAAGAAGATTTTTAAAGATTTTCCCTATATAAGCCTATGTAAAACCAAAGGGCCCCCGTGCGGGGGCATTTTTGGCCCCAGCACTATAATTTGAACAATCTTGGTAGGGGTCCACTAGATGAAGCTTCATACCAAATAACAAAGACCTGGGCCTTGTGGTTTCAGAGAAGAAGATTTTTTAAGTTTTTGGTGAAAAAAATCTGTTTTTGGCTCCTGTGACCTAGATGTGCAACGGACCGGAACCATTTGACCCATATTCAAACTTGACCGAGATATTGTCATGATGATCATTCTGAGCAAGTTTGATTAAGATTGGACCAAAATTGTGGCCCCTAGGGTGTTCACAAGGTTTTTATATGATTTGACCCGCTGACCTACTTTTTAACCCGATATGACCCATATTCGAACTGGACTGAAATATTGTCACAATGGTCATTCTGAGCAAGTTTCATGATAATTGGACCAAAACAGTGGCCTTCAGAGTGTTCACAAGGTTTTTCTATGATTTGACCTACTGACCTACTTTTTGACCCGACATGACCCATATTCGAACTTGACCGAGATATTGTCACAATGATCATTCTGAGCAAGTTTGATGATAATTGAACCATAACTGTGCCCTCTAGAGTGTTCACAAGGACTATCTATGGTTTGACCTACTGACCTACTTTTTGACCCTACATGATCCATATTCGAACCTGACCGAGATATTGTCATGATAATTATTCTGAGCAAGTTTGATGATGATTGGACCAAAACTGTGCCCTCTAGAGTGTTCACAAGGTTTTTCTATGATTTGACCTACTGACCTACTTTTTCACCCGACATGACCCATATTCGAACTTGACCGAGATATTGTCATGATGATCATTCTGAGCAAGTTTGATGATGATTGGACCAAAACTGTGGCCTCTAGTTTGTTCACAAGAAAAAGTTTACGCACGACGGACGACGGACGACGGACGACGCACGACGACGCCGGACATCTTACGGTCACAAAAGCTCACCATGACCTTCGGTCAGGTGAGCTAAAAAATGAGACTGAAGAAAAGAGGAGGAAGAGGAAATGAATGGATATGTAGTACTGAAGAAAAAAAAAAACATTCCCCCTCTACCTTACCCTCTGCAAGGACAGCAGGTCTTGTTAAACTGTTAGCTAATATCAGTTGGATGCTCCAGTGAGACAAGATACACAACCCCTAGCATTCCCCACACCCACCCCGATAAAATCTGATTCCTATAGGGTATAAAATACAATATTCTTATATTCTTGAATATCTCCATTAATCTGTCCCATCTTGAGCATACCTGTGATAATTTTTTTAACTTTATAAGGGACATTTGCCATTGTAATGAGGGAGATGTAAAGAATATATAAGGAAATTCTCAGTTCAAATGAGGGAGACTCCAAACTTTTACTAAAATTTAGCATAAATTGCAAAATTAGCATCAAAATGAGGAAATCTCCCTCCTGATGAGGGAGGTGTCACAGGTATGCTTGAGATATAAGGATTTGTGTCACTGAAATTGCCATTATTATGACTTGTTTTCATTATGTTGTTATAAAGTGTTAACTGTACTGTATCAGCTGTCCTGGGGCCAGTTGTTCAAAACTAATGACATCGTTAGTTAACGTATCCTTAAAACTTTGATCATTTAATATGGCAAATATGCTAATATTTTTGCTGAAAAAATGTGAGCAGCTTTTGCAAATGCAAAAGCTGCTCACATTTTTTCAGCAAAAATACCAAAATTTTAGATATTGAACTGGCTACAACAGTTAACAATATGACAGCTAACAAGCTCGTTAAGCTAACAATGCTTTGAACAACTGGGCCCTGGGTTTCAAGATAATCTGTACCTTCAATTGCTCCATACATCCCCTTGGTGCTAACACTCCCTTTGTCATCAACGCTTCTGCATAGTGACCCTGGTCATTTAACTGAAATAGGAAACAGTGTATATACAGCATATGGACCATTTCAACTAGACAGAATGCTACAACTGTATTATCACTCAGCTTGTTCTTTAGGAGCAAGGGTATATGTAGGAATACTAATATGATAATAAAGGTGGACTGGTTGGGTAGGTGGCTTGTTACAAGAATGACCTTGCCACTAAAGAAACAACTTTATTAAAGGAAAACAACGACAAAAATTAACTTTCACTTCAGAACAAAGGTTTTGAGGAGACAAACATTTTGGTACAAGTTTTATGAAAATTGACTTAGTGGTTTAGAAGTTATGACCTTTTGAACATTTCACAAATTCTGGTTTTGTTAGTCCAGAACGAGGCTGTGAGTAAATGACGTCATTAATTCACAATTGGAAAACTTTGAATTCTCGTGCAATAAAACAGCAATAAATAGTTCAGTATGCATTCCATTTATTCAATGCGATGATAATTTGCTGTTTTTAAGTACAAAATCTGAAAAGTATGCTGTAAATTATTATTTTTCTATTTTGGTCACGTGACTAGATTAACAAAATGGCGGCCCTCATAGACAGCAATTGTAAAATGTTCAAAAGGTCATAATTTCAAAACCACTCAACCAATTTTCATAAAATTTGTACCAAAATGTTCGCCTCATCAAAGGCAATATTTTAAAGTGACAGTTAATTTTTGTGGGTGTTTCCCTTTAACTTTTCAATAAGACTGCTCATTCTAACAGTTTCAGACAAAACAGGTTTAAAGATTGTATCCATACAAAATGTATAGATTATACTAAAAAATGTCAATACATGGACAATTTACTGAATAATCTGAACATTTTTGTTAGGATACATATGTCTGTTAACCCAATGCACATGGGAAACCTCTAAAGGGATACCTTTGTAAACAGTGCAGACCCAGAGCAGATGGCTTCTAAAGAAGTATCTAATCTTAATTCTCAATGTTATTCATTCAACTGGTGAATTTAAATGAATAAATTACATCCAGTATTTTGATTGATTTGTTTTCAAAAATGGGTGTGACAAAAGTAGGGTTTGTTAACTCTTCTCTTGCTGTTCACGACAACCCCTGTCTTTGGAAACAGTGTAGATCCAGATCAGATGGCTTCTGAAGAAGCCATCTGATCAGGATCTACACTGTTTGGCATTCAGTTTATGAATTTGTAGCAATAAATTACATCAAGTAATTTGATTGGTTGATAGACAGAAATGGGTGTGGCTTAAATGAATATTCAGCAAGAGAAGGGTTAATCCTCAATGTTAGTCATTCAACTGGTGAATTTAAAGAAATAAATTACATCCAGTATTTTGATTGATTTGTTTTCAAAAATGGGTGTGACAAAAGTAGGGGTTGTTAACTCTTCTCTTGCTGTTCACGACAACCCCTATCTTTGGAAACAGTGTAGATCCAGATCAGATGGCTTCTGAAGAAGCCATCTGATCAGGATCTATATTGTTTGACATACAGTTTATGGATTTGTAAGAATAAATTATATCAAGTAATCTGATTGGTTCAAAGTCAGAAATGGGTGTGGCTTAATTGAATATTCAGCAGGAGAAGGGTTAGAGCATCATGTTTTGCTTGCATCCTAGAGTTAGTAGTGAAAATAGTTGGTAGTGTATTCTAAATATTGAATGCCATTAGAACTCTGGCCAAAAGTTGATTTTTATTAACAACAAGAATTCTGCCGAAGGCTATTTTGTGCCTGTGGGGGTGCAAAGTCACAGTTCCATTAAATCTAGACCAAGGTCAAACATAGATGCTTGCTTTAACGTTGCCATACCTAGATACGAGCTTGTACCAAGTATCATTAATGAAGCTCTTATAGTTCTTGAGAAATGAACTTAAGCATTAGGGTGGACACTGGGTTGGTGCAATAGTTCACTAAGTCAGTCAACCATGAAATGTAGGTCAAGGTCAAGTATGGATAGTCGTTATCCCTAGACGCAAGTTAGAACCAACTATTATTGATGACGCTTATAGTTCTTCAGAAATTACCCTGCATACTAGGGTGAGTGATAGGTTTGATGAGCCAGTGAACCATGAAAGTCGAGGGCAAATATGGCAGATATAGATGCTTGATTCAAAGTTGCCATCCCTAGGTACAACTATGTACTAAGTATCAGTAATAACGCTTTTACAGTTCTTGAGAAAAAAAACTTGACCATTGACTCAATATTTCACGAAGTCAGTGAACCATAACATGTTGGTCAAAGTCAAATATGCATGTTTGCATTTAACCCTTGTCCTGCTGATCCTGGATATGCCTTATCTTTGAAACAATGTAGATCCAGATCCGATGGCTTCTGATGAAGCCATCTGATCAGGATCTACATTGTTTGCCAGTTAGATTGTGAATTTGTTGCAATAATTTGCATCAAATAATCTGATTGGTTGATAATCGGTAGTGGGAATGGCATATATGAATATTCAGCAGAACAAGGGTTAAGTTGCCATCCCCAGATACAAGTTTGTACCAAGTATCATTAACGAAGCTCTTATAGTTCTTGAGAAATGAACATGACCATCAGGGTTAATGCTAGGGTGGTCGCAATAACTCACAAAGTCGGTGAACCATGAAATGTAGGTCCAGGTCAACTAGACTACATCAGAAAGGGCCCTACATAAAGCTGTCAAAAAGGGATGGTACAAGTTTATACATATTGCTAATAAGATGGTAAGTATGTGTGTGAAGTTTCATGAGTGCAGGGCAAATACTTTTCAAAGTTATAACTGAGGTTAAGTTGTTTGGGTTAAGGCATGACAACACACAGACAAAAGCAATAAAGAAATGTCCGTTTGTCAGAATGTAGGTCTTGTGAAGGTAAGTGTGTGAAGTTTCATGAGAGTAGGGCAAATACTTTTCAAGCTATGACTGAGGTTAAGTTTTGTAGGTTAAGGCATGACAAACTCATGGACAAAAGCAATGTAGATATGTCCCTTGTCAGAATGTAGGTCTTGTGATCGTAAGTATGTGTGTGAAGTTTCATGAGAGTAGGGCAAATACTTTTAAGTTATGACTGAGTTTAAGTTTTTTTGTTAAGGTGTGACAAACACATGAACAAAAGCAATATAGTTATGTCCCTTTGTCAGAATGTAGGTCTTGTGATGGTAAGTATGTGTGAGTACTTTCATGAGAGTAGAGCAAATACTTTTGAAGTTATGATCGAGGTTCAGTTTTTTGGTTAAGGCGTGACAAATACAAGGACAAAAGCAATATAGTTTCCACTTCTATTTTACCCTTTGTCAGGATGTAGGTCTTGTCATGTGAAGTATCATGGGTGTAGGGCAAATACTTTTGAAGTTATGACCGAGGTTAAGCTTTTTGGTTAAGGTGTGACAAACACACAGAAAAAAGTAATATAGATATGGCCCTTTGTCAGAATGTAGTTCTTGTGAAGGTGAGTACATGTACATAATTATGTGTGTGATGTTTCATGACAGTAAGGCAAAAACTTTAAGTTATGACCGGGGTTATGTTTTTTGGTTAAGGCATGACAAACACATGGAAAAAAGCAATATAGTTATCATGCTTTGTCAGAATGTAGGTCTTGTGGTAGTATGTGAGTGAAGTTACATGAAAGAAGGGCAAATTTTTATGAAGTTATGACCGAGGTTAAGGGTCTTGTTTAAGGTGTGACAAACACACTGACTGACTGACTGACTGACTGACTGACAGGGTGATTACTATAGGGCACACACTGCAGTGTGGGTGCTTGCATTAAAGTTAAAGTTGTCATCCCTACATACAAGTTTGTAACAAGTATCATTAATGAAGCTCTTATAGTGAATGAGAAATGAACTTGACCATTAGGGTGAACTGGGGTGGTCACAAATGTTGACAGCTTTACCAACGAACGGACGGATGAATGGACAGAAATTTTGACTCCTATATCACGCCATGCTAATAGCAGGCTTGACAACAACTATCCAAGGATGTGGTGGTTTGCCTGTTGAAGGTTTGTTAGTTAAGAGACATTTGGAGAAAAGCCTATAATGATCAAATTTTGTTTGTTAGTTTGTTTGGGGCTTTATGGCCCAATCAACACTATGTCATATCGAGCAGACCAGTTAACCGTACCACACTTTACCTGGGGAAGCTGATACATAAGTGATTAACCATTCAAGTGTACATTTTTTGGCCAGAAACTGACAACTGCCCTTCTTGAATCAGAGTAAGGGAAAGAATCACTGTTGAAAAGATTTCATGATCAATCTCCATGCAGGTATAAACTGCCATACCTGCAGGTATCCACTGTGACCTCCTGATCTCCAGTCAGCTGCACTTTTAAGGGGAATGAGAACACCTGGTGGATTTTTCCACCATTTTTCAAAGGGAGACAACTTTCGAGACTTCCTGTTCACTTTTCTATGAGCCTTCTTCCACTGAAATAGGGGTCTACTCTTAAAGGAAAGAATTTGCTCCTCAGGAGCAAATTCTTTCCTTCAAGAGTTGACCCCTATTGACATGGGAGACAAAAATACTTTTGCAGGAGTTGCCTCCCCTGAAGTGTTCCCATTCCCCTTAACTGAGCTACCAAGGCCAGCCCATCAAACAAAAGTATATCAAGGCTACCAAGGCCAGCCCATCAAACGAAAGTATATCATGGCTATCAAGGCCAGCCCATCAAACGAAAGTATATCATGGCTATCAAGGCCAGCCCATCAAACGAAAGTGTATCATGGGACATGTGAGATAACCATGCTAAATTGTCATAACCTTCGGGTCTGGTCAAAGCAACCTACCTCCTGAAAGATCTTAATAGCTTTATCTATGTATCTATTCCCTTCAGCTAGGGCATCAGCACCACTAAATTCTGGACTTCCCCCACAGGCCTCCCAGCTTTCCATGTTGAAGGCTAGCTTCATGAGGCTCATACCAAACTTGAACTGAAATCAAACACAGTAACACAGTCTTTAAGACCACTTTTGAATAGTCCAAAAGGCAGTCCCTGACCAGAGGACATTGTGTGCAGAAACACAAAGTAAGAATAACTGCACCCTACTAAATAAGCTTTTTAAAGCAGAGCAAGTATCAATTTTAGGTGGATTTAATAGTGAGATATCGATAAGAGAAATGTGCTAATTTCAATTAGCGAACATCAAAGGTGCAGGCCAGAATAATCTCATCAAGTGAACGAATCTGTGAAATGAACACCTCCATAAACCCAACTTTATATAGAGACAAGAGGACCATGATGTTCCTGTATCGCTCACCTGAGTCTATTCATCACCTTTTTTTTGATCCCGCATGACCCATATTCAAACATATTCAAGATTTTATAAAGGCAAACATTCTTGGCAAGTTTCATGAAGCTTGAACCAAAAATGCAGTCTCAAGTATGATTTGACCAATTTTGTTTGTTTGATTTGAGGTTTATACTATTGAGATCATTTTGGAGACGCTGCTTCCAATTTTGTGGGACTTTTTCCCGACATTGAGTTGAAAGGTCCACCCCTTCATGTCTGATAGCATTTATATTTCTGCAGCCTGAAGGTTGTTTCCAATCATTTCTAATCTGTAGCATGCTTATGGTGGGGAAATTATGAAATAAAAGTAGGTAGAGTGATGACAATGTTTTTTTCTAAAAATAGCCAAAAGAACTTTGACCATGATCCAAACACCCTGAAAGTCTGAATTGCTTGAGATACTGTATTATCATATGTTTAAAGTTATAATAACCCCTAAAAGGCGGGAAAACCCTGAAGGGGTAGCCTGGCAAACAGCATAGGCCCAGATCAGACTTCTCAGAATGTGGCATCTGATCAGGGTCTGCACTGTTTGCTAACAGCATTTTCTGTCAAATAAAATACCCCTCCTGACCAAGGTATTACAAAAAGAGGACAATTCTGAGCAAGTTTGATGATGACTGGACTAAAACTGTGGCCTCTAGAGTGTTAACAAGGTTTTTCTATGATTTAACCTACTGACCTACTTTTTGACCCCACATGACCCATATTCGAATCTAACCTAGATATTGTCAAGATGATCATTCTGAGCAAGTTTGATGATAATTAGACTAAAATTGCAGTCACTAGAGCGTAAACAAGGTTTTTCTATGATTTAACCTACTGACCTACTTTTTGACCCCACATAACCCATATTCAAACTTGACCTAGATATTGTCAAGATGATCACTCTGAGAAAGTTTGATGATAATTACACTAAAATTGCAGTCTCTAGAGTGTAAACAAGGTTTTTCTATGATTTGACCTTCTTTTGACCCCACATGACCCAAATTCGAATTTGACCTAGATATTGTAGAGATGGTCATTCTGAGCAAGTTTGATGATGATTTGACCAAAACTGTGACCTCTAGAGTGTTAACAAAGTTTTTCTATGATTTGAACTACTGACCTACTTTTTGACCTGACATGACACATATTCGAACTTGACCGAAATATTGTCAGGATGATCATTTTGAGCAAGTTTGAGGATGATTGGACCAAAACTGTGGCCTTTAGAGTGCTAACAAGGTTTTTCTGGGGTTTCACCTACTGACCTACTTTTTGACCCGAAATGACCCATATTCGAACTTGACCGAGATATTGTCAGGATGATCATTCTGAGCAAATTTGAGGATGACCGGACCAAAACTGTGGCCTCTAGAGTGTTAACAAGGTTTTTCTACGATCTGACCTACTGACCTACATTTTGACCTGAAATGACCCATATTCAAACTTGACCGAGATATTGTCAGGATGAACATTCTGACCAAGTTTGAGGAAAATTGGTCCAAAACTGTGGCCTCTAGAGTGTTAACAAGGTTTTTCTATGATTTGACCTACTGACCTACTTTTTGACCCGACATGACCCATATTCGAACTTGACCGAGATATTGTCAGGATGATCATTCTGAGCAAGTTTGAGGATGATTGGACCAAAACTGTGGCCTCTAGAGTGCTAACAAGAGTTTTCTGTGGTTTGACCTATTGACCTACTTTTTGACCCGACATGACCCATATTCAAACTTGACAAAGATATTATCAAGATGATCATCCTGAGCACTTTTGAGGATGATTGGACCAAAATTTTGGCCTCAGGAGTGTTAACAAGGTTTTCCTTTGATTTGACCTGGTGACCTACTTTTTGACGCGACTTGACCCATATTCGAACTTGACCGACATATTGTCATGATGATCATTCTGACCAAGTTTGATGATGATTGGATCAAAACTGTGGCCTCTAGAGTGTTAACAAGAAAAGTTTACGCACGCACGACGAACGACGCACGACGACGCCGGACATCTCACAGTCACAAAAGCTCACCATGACCTTTGGTCAGGTGAGCTAAACAATGGGCTCATGGTAGTATACATTAGTTTTCTTATTTCTGCTCCAAGACATTGGTTGTGGGTACTTGTTAGAACTGCCTCAACGAGCACCCACAACATATGTTTGCAGTATAAATAAGGAAAATATCACAAGTTTTCATAAAAAATAGCCATTTTGGAGATGTAAAAATGCGCTATGTGGTATGGGTGTGTTATTGTTTTGTCTTGTTTCTATATCTGGAACTTCTAGACTCTGGCTGGTCTGTGTATGGTTGTCATTTCCAAAACAAAGTACAACTGAATAAGGCTGGTTTACAATGCAAAACAGTTACTTTGGATTATTATTATTTTTTTTTGGGGGGGGGGGGTGTTGGTGGGGTTGGTTTTACAACCCTTTTAAGATTATTTCACTAATTTTAACTCATAGTTAATCAGGTGGGCAAATCCGCCCCCCGCCCATAGGGGCTTGAAGAAATATATGGGCTGCACGATGCTTCCACGCAGAGCTGAATCTGGCCCGCACACTAGTACTGGTAAACCGCTTAGAGGATCTAAGCCTGTCCAGGAACCGCAGTGCGAGGCGGACTGTTCGTGCTTATAAACCCAATTGGTTTCATTGGGCAACAGGGCTTGAGATGTCATTTCATTTCAATGTGGGGTAAAAGTCCCACAAAACTGGAAGCAACGTCTCCAAAATGACCTTTACAGTGTTGACGGAGACTTTAAACCTCAAATCAAACAAACAAAATCGGGTGGGCAAAAACAGATGAAACTGGAGAAAAAACACCTGACCTTCTGTTGCAGAAGTTGGTGTCTCACATGTGACCTGAGCAAGGCTTGAACCG
This sequence comes from Lucinisca nassula, assembly GCA_963580285.1. Lineage (NCBI taxonomy): Eukaryota > Metazoa > Mollusca > Bivalvia > Lucinida > Lucinidae > Lucinisca > Lucinisca nassula. Next base: position 180,243,662 of record OY757014.1, on the reverse strand, counting down.
ATGTTTACCTTGCTTTCCCTAGTAGATATGCAACCTTTGTCTAACTGTCTGATTGGTTCTGTTTGTTTGAGTTGCAATCCAAGTGTCAATATTTTTGTTGTTTCTTCCATCACGATAGACCTCAGTTGACCATTGTACAGTTTTTTAAATCGAAAGCTGCAGCTACTGTACGCTAAGAAATTGTTAGCTGCTTTACACGATATTTATGAAAAACATTAGAAATCAATAAAATTAGGTATTAACACCCAAATCAACACTATTGAGGTCATTTTAGAGAAGTTGCTTCCAATTTTGTGGGACTTTTAACGAACACTGAGATGAAATGACATCTCAAGCCCTACCACACATAAACACTGCTAGGGTTTAAGGAGCGATCCATCTCATATCACTTTTCCTGGGGAGGCTTAGAGCTAAATGGTCAACCAGTACTCAAGTTTTCAGCTCTGCACGGAAGCACCATGCAGCCCAATCTATTTCTCCAAGCCCTGTTGGGCAGTGGCTGATTGGTTCATGTGGTGACTAGCTGTTCTTTTAAATATTGCTAACACAAAGTACAAGTAAATAAGGCAGGTTTGTAATGCAAAACTTTGAAAATCAAAGCGAGGTCTAGAAAAGCTAAAGTATCTCTTTTTATCCAAACACAAGGATTCCGCTGAAAGCTATGTTGCAGCTGTATGGACTTGCACATACAAGTTGAAGTAAGGATTGATGGCTAGACAAATGGATGACAAAAATGAACTGATGGCTCCTCCATCATGCCATGCTAAAAGCAGGCACGGCAAAAAATTGTATTTAACCCAGAAAAATGTCAATTAAGAAAATACATAACAGCCTCTTTATACCACTGTTCCTTATAACACTATTTTAATATAACATAAGATAAATACTTAAATGTGTAGATTAAATAGGTCATGTTTGCATGCATTGTATAACCTATAATTTTGTTAGGATATAATACAGTTGTTTGTCTAACAGGGTTTCAGCTTTGAACACCAAACACAGTGTTATAAAGAGGTCAGGGTGTATATGATTTAATGTCATTTAGAGGATAACTGTATTGAAAATTGTTATGGGGAAGGTAAATCGGAGGTTTTATTGTCGGAATTTTTCATTTTATGGCTCCGCTGACGCGTTGCCGTAAAACAGAATTTGTGACCATAAAATCTACCCTCTACCTCCTCCCCTATTGACAATTTTCATTACAGTTATCCCCATTCACAAAGCCGCAAGTGTTGTGAGCTGTGTAAAACCAAATGCCAGCCAATGCAAAGCGATGTTACATGATGACGTCAGGTCAGGAAATACATTTCAAGTTGACCAATGTTTATGGGTTTTCTGTACCATCGTATGCACAAGTTAAATTCTGGGTTTGGGAATGCAAATGCGGTAGACGACAAAACCAGGTCTGGATGCCCATCAGATGCCACCGATGAAAAAACGTGTAACAAAGTACGGGATCTGGTGTACTCTGATAGGCGAATTAAGGTGGAAGAAATAGAGAATGCATTACAAATTTCACATGGTAGTATTTCAACAATTTTACATGATCGCTTGGGTTTTCACAAGCTAACACCCCGCTGGGTTCCAAAAGCCCTTAGTTTATATGGAGAACTAACAAAAATTATCCCAGACCCATCTTAAATATATTTCTATGTACTCACTTTATGATACGACCCTGGCAGAGTTTTCCTGATTGCTATAGATTTTTTCCCATAGTGAATTGTTTTTCTAAGGTCTGGTAACTGACTCGGAGACACAAAGTCATTCAATTTCAGCTTCTGAAATTAAGAGACAAAACTAAATTAATTTTTATACACTACAATAAAGTTAATCTTTTTTCAAATGAATGGAATCTTCATCACGATGTATAGCAGGAGTCCAGTTTTGAAATTGACGGGTGTCAGGGAGTTAATTTCAGAAAATCGCTTACAAAACGCTTGAGCTTTTGGCAAAACTGAAGGCCCATATCAGATACTGCATACTGCTCCATCTGATCTGAGCCTGCACTGTTTTTCCAGGATACTTATTTTGGGGGTTCCCCAACTGAAATGGGTTAAATATTGATATGAACGTTTTAAAGAAGTTTTCTAAATGAAAGAATGTTCCTGGACCTGGAATACACGACCTGGGTCTAGTTGGTCAAAGCGTCACTAGCTTGATGAGCTCGTTTGTGGTCAAACTGTTAGCTTTTCTAGTAAGCACAATATATAATACTCCGATATTTTTACTGCAAAAATGTGAGTGGTTAAAACCTCACATTTCATCACGAAAACAGGCCTATATAATTTGACCCCCTCATACCCCACTTTTATATAGTAAAACTGGGGTTTAAGGGGGTATACATTATTTTTCTTATTTCTGCTCAAAAACATAGATTGTGGGTACTCGATAGAACCGCCTCGTCGAGTTCCCGCAATCTATGTTTTGAGCAGAAATAAGAAAAATATCACAATTTTTCATCTTAAAATTTCTACTTTTTGGCCCAAAAAATGGCAATGTATTTGTATAGGCGTGTTTTCGTAATGTTTCATCAAAAATATTAGTGTATAATTCCGATTTTCCAGCATTATGTGCATTTTGAGCAATATGATTGGTTGAAATAAAAGTTTGATTCTTCGATAAATTCCATGAGCAAGAATCTCAGATCTATTTCACATAGCAACAGGTTTTGTTTGTTTGTTTGTTTGATTTGAGGTTTACCGTCCCCGTCAACACTGTAAAGGTCATTTTGGAGACGTTGCTTCCAATTTTGTGGGACTTTTACCCGACATTGAGATGAAATGACATATCAAGCCCTGTCGCCCAATGAAACCAATAGGGTTTATTAGCATGGACGGTCCGCCTCGCACCGCGGTTCCTGGACAGGCTTAGATCCTCTAAGCGGTTTACCAGTACTTGTGTACGGGCCGGATTCAGCTCTGCGTGGAAGCATTATGCAGCCCATATATTTCTTCAAGCCCCTATGGGCGGGGGCCTAACATAGCAACAGGTAGTAATACATGACGTCAAAGAGTATGTTTTGAACCCACGCTTTACATCATTGTTTATGAAACAACATCAACATCATTCGAATGAAAGATGGAAAACTATTTTCAACATATATGTTAGAAGACTAATAAACTGAATTTAAAGACTTGACATTTTTTTGGCTTGGATTTCTTTCAAAGATGGCAGCTTCTAATTGAATAATCATTCCAACATGGCAGTTGGTAAGTTCATTTTTTTGCTTTCTATCTATCTTCACCAAAAATTCATAAAATTTATCCGTCGTGATATGACTGAAAAATTGTTGAAAGCAAAGTTAAACAGGAATTCACACATACACACACTCCTAAAATTTACTATTTTTGGTGACATTTGTAACATTTCGATGATGAAGTTGCCATTATAATGAATTAATTATCATACTTTGTTGAGTTTATCGATGTGTAAATCAACAACTGCATGAAGCGACAAAAATGAAATTCATTCCTATAATATGCCATATTTAATGATCAGAGAATTAGCAATATGTTAACTAACAACCGAGTGTAACGTATCGTTAAAACTTTGATCATTGAATATGGCAAATATGCTAAAATTTTTGCTGAAAAAATGTGAGTAGCTTTTGCGGATGCAAAAGCTGCTCACATTTTTTCAGCAAAAATACCAAAATTTATGATATTGTACTTGCTAGAAGAGTTAACAATATGACCACTAATGAACTCGTTAAGCTAACGATGCTTTGAACAACTGGACGCTGGCCTCAGTTCACCAGTCAGACATGCATTCAACTACTGGGGCTCTGGGGCTCTAGTGTTTATGTTTGAATGCTTGGAGTTTATCTGACCAGTCAACAATATTTGCCACATCAAGCTAATCACACCTGTTGTCAGAAACAGACAACTGCCAATCTTAAATCAGTGGAGAGAATGACTATAGAAAAGATTTTCAGCCTCAATAGCTCAGTGGTTAGCACATTAAACTTATGATCGAGAGGTTGTGGGTTCGAATTTGGCCACCGGAACCGAGGTGTGTCCTTGGGCAAGACATGTAATGCCACTGCCCAACTCCACCCAGGTGTAAATGGGTAGCAGTAGTGTAAGTGTCACTGACTTTTTTGCGTGCTTGTGATAACATCCGGAATGTGTTTGAGAGCGATTCAAATAAGCTTGAAGCTGTCATCACTATGGAAATAAAATAAACTAGTATAAAGTAAAAGATTTCATGATCTCCACAATCTCTACAAAGGAATGTTGCTAGAACAGCAGATATTAAACCTGCCACCTCCAAATCACTGGTCAGACATGCTGCATCCAAATGAGTCACCTTCAAGAGTAGACCCCTATGAGATGAAAGGAAATGATGTTGTGCAAGATTTAACTCCCTTGGATAGTTTGTTTGTATTGGGGTTTAACGGCCCAATCCCCATTATTTAGGTCATTTTTGAGCCGGTCAGTTTACTTATCCACACTTTTCCTGGGCAGGCTTATACGTAAGTGGTTGACCAGTACAATGCACATTCTTTTGCCAGAAACTGACAACTGCCCTTCTTGAATCAGCGGAAGGAAGAGAATGACTGTAGTAAAGATTTCATAATCAATCTCCACGAAAGAATGTTGCCGACCCTGGCAGGTATCGAACCCGCATCCTCCTGATCACCAGTCAGACGAGCATCCGACTGAGCTACCAAGGCCGGCTGCATCCAAATAAGTCACCTTCAAGAGTAGCCGCTATGAAATGGGAGGAAATCATGTTATGCAAGATTTATTTCCCTTTGGATAGAAGTCACCACCTACCTCATCATATATTTCTGCCATTAAAGCATAAAGCTCTACCATTCTGTGTCTTCTAGCACCAAGCTCTTTCTCTTCAATTTTTAAAGCTGTTTTTAACAGTTCTAAAGCTTCATGGTATTTCCCAGCTTGTATCCTAAATAAAAGACAAAAATAACAGCTGTACAGAAAAAGTGTTAAATAAAGTGAAACTTTGATGGCTCGAACACCGATGGCTCATTTACCATGGCTGCGTCAAACCCATTTTTGAGTCCTTAGGAAATTATTTCCCTAACCCTCATAAGACATAGTAAAGTTTAATTTCAAAGTTGTTTTATAATGAAAAGGTATGCTGTGTGTACTCATTAGCGTGGCCTCATTAGGTTTGCTGTGTGTAGTCATTAGAATCGCCTCAATGAGGCGATTCTAATGACTACACACAGCATACCTTTATTTTATATAAGCATCATGTCTCCTGACATGATTCTATGAATAACTATCAGTGGTTCCAACTACCCCTGTCTCGAACACATTTTCATGGTCCCAAAGGTTTTCTAGCCATCAAATTTTCACTATAATAGCCATTGTAGCAATGCTTGACCTTTTTACTGTCAATACTATCACAAGACTTTATACACTAAAATTTCTTTGGTGCTGTTCAAAAGGGGTCTTTCTAAGGTTATTCTTCAGCTTTATCAAGAAGGATAGTTGTCAGTTTCTGGAAAACAAGAGGGCCATGATGGCCCTGGATCGCTCACCTGATCCATAGGGTAACAAGTAGGCCCCAAGGAGAGCCATTATTGGCCCAAGGGCTATAATTTGAATAATCTTGGTACATGAAGTGGTCTAAAAGATGAAGCTTCATACCAAATATCAGAGCTATAATTTGAACAATCCTGGGAAAAATCCACCAGACAAGCTTCATTCCAAACTTCAAAGACCTAGGCCTTCTGGTTTCAGACAAGAAGATTTTTAAAGGTTTTCCAAATATAAGTCTATGTAAAACCAGTGGGCAACAGGGTGGGCCCATTTTTGAACCCAGGGCTATAATTTGAACAATATTGGTAGAGGTTGACTAGACAAAGGTTCATACCAAATATCAAAGACCTGAGCCTTCTGGTTCAGACAAGAATATTTATAAAGATTTTCCCTAAAAGTCAATGTTAAACCAGTCGGGCCCAGGCAAGGGGGCTTTTTTGGCCCCAGGGCTATAATTTGAACCATCTTGATAGAGGTTCACTAGAGAAAGCTTCATACCAAATATCAAAGACCAGAGCCTTCTCGTTTCAGACATGAAGATTTTTAAAGATTTTCCCTATATAAGTCTATGTAAAACCAAAGGGCCCCTGAGGCAGGGGCATTTTGGACCCTACGACTATAATTTGAAAAATTTTGATAGAGGTCCTTTAGATGAAGCCTGACACCAAATATCAAAGACCTGGGCCTTGTGGTTTCAGAGAATGAAATTTTTAAAGATTTCCCAATATAAGTCTATGTAAAATCAAATGGCTCCCGGGACGGGGACATTTTTGGCCCTAGGGCTATAATTTGAACAATCTTGATAGAGGTCCACTAGATGAAGCTTCACACCAAATATCGAAGATTGTTTTTTTTAGTTTTCCTTATATAAGTCAATGTAAAACAAAAGGGCCCCGAGGCGGGTGCATTTTTCGCCCAAGTGCTATAATTTTAACAATCTTGGAAGAGGCTACAAGACCTGGGCCTTGTGGTTTCGGAGATGATGATTTTTCAAGATATTCTCTACAAAGCATTTGTAAAACCAAAGGGCCCCAGGGCAGGGGCATTTTTGGCCCTAGCACTATAATTTAAACAATCTTGATAGAGGTCAACTAGATGAAGCTTCACACCAAATATCAAAGACCTAGGCCTTGTGGTTTCAGAGAAGAAGATTTTCCCTATATAAGTCTATGTAAAACCAAAAGGCCCTGGGAAGGGGAATTTTTATGCACAGGGCTATAATATGAACACTCTTGGTAGAGGTCCACTAGATGAAGCTTCATACCAAATATCAAAGACCTGGGCCTTGCAGTTTCAGAGAAGAAGATTTTTAAAGATTTTCCCTATATAAGTCTATATAAAACCAAACGGTCCCGGGGAAGGGACATTTTTGGCCCTAGGGCTATAATTTGGACAATCTTGATAGAGGTCTTCTAGATGAAACTTCACACCAAATATCAAAGAATGGGCCTTGTGGTTTCAGAGAAGAAGACTTAAAGATTTTCCTTAAATAAATCTATGTAAAACCAAAGGGCCCTGGGGCGGGGGCATTTTTGGCCCTAGGGCTACAATTTGAACAATCTTGGTAGAAGTCTACTAGATGAAGCTTTATACCAAATATCAAGACCTGGGCCTAGCGGTTTCAGAGAAGTAGATTTTTAAGTGTTTGTAAGATCTTTGAGTGTTTGTATCGCTTATATTACTTTGTTTTGGACAGCCAATTGGCCGTTTTGTGAGAAAGTAACTGTCCTTTTGGCTCTCCCCTATTGATGTTTCCATTAGGGTGTGTTGTTTCATGTTTGTGTTTCTTTCCCTTTGGTGTCTCTGATGGGAGCTGTAGGTTTATTGTATTGATTCATGATCACTTCTATTTTGAGTTTTTCCCCAGAGCTATAATTTGAACATTCTTGGTAGAGGTCCACTAGATGAAGCTTCATACCAAATATCAAAGACCATGCGGTTTCAGAAAAATACTTTTTTTTTAGTTTTCAATAAAAAAATCTATTTTTAGCTCCTGTGACCTAGATGTGCAACAGACCGGAACAATTTGAACAACTTTCAAAGGGAACCACCTAAGGATCATTCCTGTGACATTTGGTCAAAATCCGATCAGTGGTTTAGGAGGAGATTGAAGAAATTGTTTACGCACGCACGGACGCACAATGGACGACGGACAAAAAGTGATCCCAAAAGCTCACCTTGTCACTACGTGACAAGTGAGTTAAAAACTGCACTGTACTGGTTAACCGCTTATGAACAAGCCTGCCCAGAAAGTGTGATTCGGTAAACTGACTGGCTCGATAAGGCCTAAATAGTGCTGACTAGGCCATTGAACTTCAGACTAGACAAATAAAGCTTTGAGCTTCAGCAAAACTATTCACGTCAGTTTTGCTGTAACAATGCAACTAGAATCTGCTTGCATTATAGTTGTCATCCCTAGATACAAGTATCTACTAAGTATCATTTATAAATCTTTTATAGTTTTTTTTTAAATGAACTTCACCATTAGGTTAACGCTAGGGTGTTCGCAATATTTCACAAAGTCAGTGAACCATAAAATGTTAGTCAAGGTCATTATGGATGCTTGCATTAAAATTGCCATCCCTAGATACATGCTTGTACCAAGTATCCTTAATGAAACTCTTATAGTTCTTGAGAAATAAACTTGACCATTAGGGTGAATGCTTGGGTGGTTGCAATTGTTGATGGCTTGACAAACAGGGCCAGTTGTTCAAAACTAACGATGTCCTTAGTTTACATATCGTTTAATCTTTGATCATTTAATATGGCAAATATGCTAATATTTTTGCTGAAAAAATGTGAGCAGCTTTTGCAAATCCAAAAGCTGCTCACAATTTTTTAGCAAAAATACCAAAATTGTAGATATTGTACTTGCTAGAACGGTTAACAATATGACCACTAATAAGCTTGTTAAGCTAACGATGCTTTGAACAACTTGGCCCAGATGGACAAACAGGAGGAAAACAGGATGCCTATATTGTGCCATGCTAACAGCAGGTATGACAAAAATGATATGACAACATGTGTAATAATAATAATAGATGGCTACTAGTGCATGATGAGATCCTTGACAACTCTATGTTTACTTTTGCAATTCTTCAGGGATACAATCAGATTCAATGTTGTAATATGATATACTGAGCCAAAGATATAACGCAACAGTGGTTAATATTGATAATAATGAGCGAAATTTATATATATTCATGAATCGTCTCTATAATAACACTGGCCAATGTCCCAAGCATCCAGCAGCACTTTGCTTTTAACATTCTGTTTCGATCTGTTCAAGAAACAAACCAAATTCTGGAGCTAGGGTGTTTGTTAAAAATGAAACACATTGTGATTTTCAAGAACGCGGCATGTGACATGCATTCGTACACTTGAAATGAAGATCGTTTTCTGAGAATATTGCTGTGAATTTTTTTTGTAATGATTAATTTTATTGTTAATCAATAGGTTTTCTTTAATTTTGATCACAAGTGACAACATGTTTTTGCTTCCAGACAAGAGATTATGGAATGATGGAATAAAGGGTCCAATCGACAATTTCAGAATTTGTCGAAGACAGTTCTGAGCCCTGATGCAATATTTCCACAGAATTTTGTTTCCTAACGCCCAACAACAATAAAAGTAAACAGGGTTCACAAGGTTTTCATTTAAAAATCCCATTGTTGGAATTTGTCACCACTTTAATTTTCTATTGTTGTCTATGGAATGTTCAGTAAAAAGGCCAACATGTCAGTCGTTAGAACTTTCTCGTTAAGGTTTGAGACAATGTGAAAGACATTTTTAAATCACATAATCTTTCCTTATTGAGGGATCGTTCAAAAAGGAATTCTTGAAAAATTGGCATTCCAGATGTCTACGAAAGCGCATGGAATCAAAATTACTGTTTTGACCAATTGGTTTCGACCTCCATAAACCATGTTCTGGAAAACAAAATCAATGAAACCAAATCATTCACTGGTGAAAGTTCAGCAACATATGTCATCCAGACCATTCTGCACCAGAAATTACCACAAAAATTTAACCATATCTGTGTTGCATTATGTGTTGGTCTCAGTATATATAGAACCTTACACTTGTGGTCATTTCATATGGAATTTATGAAACTCGCTGGAAAAGTTTTAAAGAATTTTATATGGTGAAAGAAGTTCATAGAATAATGTCAAAATATTTTAATTTACACAGTGTTTCAGCCTTCAATGGCCTTCATCAGGTGTAATAAACGAGTAGACAGGAAATGACATCAGCATCACACAATGTAACTGACGACGACGTCAAGTAGAAACATGTCAGTTGGCGTAAAAAGTCAAAATAAAGGATCTGTATAAAATACATAGTACTGACAAAAATGCAGTTGAAATGCAAACACCAATGAAGGCAATAAAAATTTATATTGAATTTTAGCATTTAACCCCAACGGAGTCACTGTACCGAGACGATACATCAAGGAAGTTTCTTTCAAAAGTCTTTTCCAGTTGTCAGACACTTTTTCAATGGGCATGAATGAGAAATCCTGGATAGTGTGTCCTGGCAAATTGAAATGCTCCGCAACTGTTGTGGGATTGTCAGGGAACTGTTTTATATGAAATGACTGATTGAGTAAGATACTGTGTATATGATACTTACACAACTCTACAAACTTTTTCATATCGTAGTGAGACAGCTTCCTCGTTCACAGATTCATCCTCCTCAAACCGAGACAGAGCCGCTTCCATGAGAGAAATCATGTCAGAAGCAGTACAAACCTAGACATGAAACAATGAGATATATTTTTCATAACTCAGAAATTTTAAAGTAGCATTTGACATATTATTTTACCTTTTAAAGCTTTATAATTGAAATAAACTTCAAATTCAATATACTATTTTAACCAAGTCTGCACATGTCAAATCAATTCATAACACATCCCCTTGAACAGGCCTCTGTGACCTAGTGGATAAGAGTGCTGACTCTTAATCTGAAATGGTTCAAAAGTTATGTCCAGTGTTAAGTTTTTCTTTTAAGTAGGTTACAGGTCAACATTAAGGTCACAGGTCATATTTTTCTTTCTTTTGTTTGAATTATGGGTAGTTTGAACTATTGAGGGTTACTCATACTACCAGGCCACGAGACATAATGAGAATAACCTTAGGATAAAAATACAACTTTTTATAAAATAAATGTATGTTGTGTGTACTCATTAGAATCGCCTCAATGAGGCATTTCTAATGAGTACAATTTACATACCTTTTTCAAGATAAAATCAAACAAACACCCATAAATTAACCTAAACACATGGATATCTGTAACTTTGGGAAGAATTCTCCACAGTCTCCAGAACCAGTTCGAATTAGCCACGATAAACAAATTATCCATATTCAAGTTATCGAAGCTTCACTGTATTTAAAAAAAATTCTACCCTTTTCCATTGTAATTCAGGTCCTTTAAAAACCACTGGATACACCGACATGGCCAAGGAAGACTATAAGATTCTTACATGGTGTGAAGGGGAGATAGAAAAATCAATACCGAGGGTCTGTCTCTGGCATCATGAAGCTTCCCTAGTGATGCCATAATGATCCTGTGGGATGGATTTTTTATCTTCCCCTCACAGTCATGATAAATTCTTTACCTTACATTTCTTAGTGCGGATCTTTAATAACGAAGTCACTTTGATTGTCAATGTTTGGCATATTTTGATGATAAAGCTATGATGATTAGCTAGTGAACTCACATTAAATCTTAATGACGGCATATATGATGCCCCATTCAAGCAGTGCACATCAAATATGTGAGAATTTTCAATTTTTATCCTACCCCTGGATGGGATAAGCTGGGTAGGATAAGGATTTCTATCCTATAGTAAAATCCCCGATTTCCTTATCTAATGCACAAACAAATCCTTATCCTGCTGTTCACGACAACTACCTTTGCAAATAGTGTAGATCAAGATCAGATGGCTTCTGAACGCTGTTTGTGAATTTGAATGAGTAAAGTATTCAAGTAATCTAACTGGTTGATTGTCAGTAATGGGTGTGGCTAAATTCATTTACTTTATATTTTGCAGTGAAATCAATGAATATCTGAAACAAATAAAAATTATATTTTCACACTGTGAAATTATATGATATTTTTACACTGTGAAAAATAACATGACCTTGTTATTTTCACAGTAGCAGCTCAGACTACTTTTTCTGGCCGAAAGTCATGTGTTATCGATAAAATTATTCTGTTAAATACCTTGAAAAGGATTCTCTGAACTGTAAAAATGCTGTAATCAAAATGACGACCAGTTTATATTTTAAAACTGACAGTTTTAACGTAATAGCCAGATCAAAAATGTGACAAATGATACTATTGATCAAATAACATAAGTGCCCTTATAAATTATAAAATAAAAAGAAAATTTACTTTTTTCGGTGGATTCCAAAAATATTTCATCTTGTGTGTTGAAAACATCCAAATTTGCACTTGTGTAAATTTGAATCATCACACTCGATGAAACATTTTTGGATTGACCTCAAAAATAAGTAAATATTCTCTATTTATTCAGCGGAATAAGGGTTAAACAGTAGAACTCTTATTGTTAAGGCTGTGAAATTTTTCGGAAATTTTTCTGTCCCCGGTAATGTAGCTATTGCTCTTAATTCTACCAACCTTTCTCCAGTAGGAAAGCATCAGTGAACTGTATTCTTCATTATATAACTGATCAAATACTCTCCAGTCACACAGACACTGTCCCAGTCTGTACTTATCTCCCAGACAGACCAGCTGATAGGGATACTCCTGACACGGAAGATGAACAAAATTATAATATGATGTTATTAATCAAGTAATTTCGTATTGGCCTAGTTACAGGCCCAGGGTCTGCTGTATTTGCCCTAGACCGAAGGCCAAGGCCAATACAGCTGTAACTGGGACAATATGAATTTGCTTGATTAATGACAATTTTATTAATTGACACCATTAAAACATGTTTTTTTTTTTATTTTTGACCGCAATGTTAATACGGATGACCTCCAAACAATACATGATATTCAATTAATAACAGGATTTATTGTTTGTTTGTTTGGATATCAGTCAATACTATTTAGGTCATACTGAGTCAGTAAGTTTACCAAACAATACATTTGAGCAGAAATATACACAAGAGGTTAACCAATATATTCTGTCACTAAAAATGACAACAGCCTATCTTGAAGGGAGAGAATGACTGTTGACAAGATTCCATGTAAATGTGATTTAACTATCCATACAGGCCAAATAAACCATTAAATAATGCATAACATGGATAGAGAAACCCACGAAAAGTCAACCGTGGATCTTTATTTTCTAAGAGAGTTTACAGCACACACAGATTTTGTAGCCTATTTTCAATTTTTCTTTGAAAGCTTTAATCTAATACACCTTTTTATAGCAAATTCTAGGAGAAAAGCCCACTTCTGGGCCAGTTGTTCAAAGCCTCGTTAGCTTAACAAGCTCCTTATTTGTCACACTGTAATTCTTTCTAGCAAGTTCAATATCTAAAAATTTGGTATTTTTGCTGAAAAATGTGAGCAGCTTTTGCATTTGCAAAAGCTGCTCACATTTTTTTCAGCATATTTGCCATATTACATGATCAAAGTTTTAACGGAATGTTAACTGACCAAGTCATTAGTTTTGAACAACTGGCCCCAGAAAGTCAGTGAACCTTGAAATGTAGGTCAAGGTCAAATATGGACGCTTGCATTTAACTCTTATCTTGCTGTTCACGAGGACCCGTTTCTTTGCAAACAGAGTAGATCCAGATCAGATGGCTTTTGAAGAAGCCATCTGATCAGGATCTACTCTGTTTCACATTCAGTTTATGATTTTGAAGGAATAAATAACATCAAGTAATCTGATTGGTTCAAAATAGAAATGGAGGCAATGATCAGGAATCAATACAATCAACACACAGCTCCCATCCGAGACACCAAAGGGAAAGAAACACAAACTTGAAACAACAGACCTAATGGAAACATCAATAGCGGAAAGCCAAAAGGACAGTTACTTTCCCACAAAATGGCCAATAGGCTATCCAAAATAAAATTATATAAGCGACACAAACATCCAAAGACAAACCATAACAAAAATAAACCACGACAGAAGAACCACCTTGGAACTGTCAGCAGAAACAAATTCCACTGGGGGGCTTAAATCGATTTTATGTGGCCACAATCCTCGCCCTTACTTCCGTCGCGATTTAGACACATAATTTGTTCAGTCCGCATCTAAGTCAGAAATGGGTGTGGCTAAATTGAATATTCAGCAAGAGAAGCGTTAAGTTGCCATCCCTAGGTGCGGTGCAAGTTGGTACGAAGTATCATAAATTAAGCTCTATCAGTTCTTGAGAAATGGGCTTGAACGTAAGAAAGAATTCTTGCGTTGGTGCAATATTTCACAAAGACAGTGACTATAAAATGCAGGCCAAGGTCATATATGGATGCTTGCCTTAAAGATGCAATGTGTACCAAGTATCATAAATGAAGCTCTTATAATTCCTGAAAAATGGACTTGAACATTAGGATGGATGCTAGGTGACAGCTTGACAAACAAACAGACGGAAAATTGGACTCCTATATCACGCCATGCTTAAAGCAAGCACGGATAAAAAATCAAATAGTTGTAGCAAATGAAGACTTAATGCCGTAAAAGTTATACAATTCAAATCAGCTAAACTCACCTCGACAAGCCTGTCAATATTTTCAGCATTTTCAAAGAAGTCTGCCAGTTTCCTATGCCACCAGTTAGAGACAGATGGCTTGTCTTCTTCACTCATAATATTACCATCAGTTTCACTGTCTTTCTTCTGGAAATATCTGACAAAACAACCAGCACAATAACACAACCAATAGGGCATTTCTTTCATATCTCCATAGCGGATCTTACATGAGTGCTCATGTATTATTGAATTTATTCAATGAGTTGAGGAAAATGGATAAAATGCGAGGCTTTGCCGAGCATTTTTCCTCTTTTTCCTCAACTAGTTTAATAAATTCAATAATACATGAGCAGGAATGCAAGATTATATTTATCATATGACATTTGAAACGCATTTTATTCTCGTTTGTTTACAAAAATGTCAATATTCCGCCATTAGTAAACACAACGTCAGTAAGGACGTCGTGCATGTAACATTACAGGACGTATCCACCTAATTTGCATATTTAATCCACTAGTGAATTATCGAAAATATTACATGGCGTTATTACACTCTCAGACATGACGTCATATGATAAACTGGTGAACTTTTTGTGATATTTTTCTTATTTAAACTCCAAATATAGATTGTGGGTAACCTCAACCTATGTCTTGGAGTAGGAATTAGAAAAGACATGAACATTACTGTAAACCACAGATTTCTAAATATAAAGTGAAGTTTAAAGGGGCATTAATTACACAGCCTTGTGATCATAATGCAAAGTGTATGTGGCCTAGGGATCATTACACACACTACATAAGCATTTTATAAGTGAAATTATATAATATAAATGCAGAAACATAAATTTCCACTCTTGAACTATTTCTTTTTCAATTGACTTGTTTGGAAAATGACATATTTCCTTGTGAGTTTGATTTATCAGAGAGAGAGAGAGAGAGAATATAATCTATTGGCAGAAGAGAGAAAAGTGAAAGAAAAGAGAGAGAGAAAGAGAGATGCAATTGTTTTTGTTCTTTTTTATTTCAACACACTCCATTTTGATCTCCAGTAATGCCAAAATGAAAATAATTACATGTGCCACTAAACGTAACTCCTTTACACTAACCTTTTTCTGACAGCTTTACTCAAAGCTCTATGGTAGAAGTCTAATCTCCCCTCCCTACTCTCACCATATGGTCTAAGATAAGGCTGTAATAATCGAAAAACTGTGTTCCACTTCATTTGAGACAGAGGGCCTTTCCGTTTACTTTCTTTCTCTGAGGTTTCTTTCTCATCTGAAAAGATAAATACATGTATTCAGGGGATAATTGTATTCAAAATTGTCATTTGGAAAGGTAAATTGGCGGTTTTAATTGGAAATTTGGTTTTTCAGTGAAATGTTTGCGGAGCCATCATCACAATATCAAGTCTGTGAAATGAAGACCCCTCGTAACCCCACTTTATATAGAGAAATGTGGGGTTTACTGGGGTATATTTTACCTGCCTTATTTTTTGCTCAAAAACATAGTTTGTGGGTACTCGTTAGAACCGCCTCATTAAGGTGGTTCTTACCAGGACCCACAATCTATGTTGAAAGCAGAAATAAGAAAGATGTTATCATTGTTACAAAAATAATTGTTATTTCTGACACCAAGTTGGAAGCCATTATTTCATACAGACATGTTTTCCCAATAAAACGGAACTTGCGACCACAAAACCGACAATTTACGTCACAAAATGACAATTTTCAATACAGTTAACCCCGTTCTAATGCACCAATACACTTGCTTTGTTCAAACAATGATTCTATTTGCACCAAAACACAAGCACAAAGAGCTGCCTAAAACCAATAACCAACCATAAAGGGAAATGGGAACACCTGACAAATTTTTCCACCTTTTTTCAAAGGTAGACAACTTTCGGGACTTCCTGTTCGCTTTTCTATAAGCCGTGTCCAAATGAAATAGGGGTCTACTCATAAAGGAAAGAATTTGCTCCTAAGGAGCAAATTCATTCCTTTAAGAGTTGACCCCTATTGACATGAGTTTCAAAAATACTTTTGCAGGAGTTACCTCCCTTGAAGGTGTTCCCGTTCCCCTTAAAGTGATGTACATGATGACATAATGTTTCAGACAGTGTATTGTAGAATATACCGTCCCAAATTTTTGACGCTACCCAAGCGCATAAGAATAAAATATTCTATCATGATGTAAATGTTTTCCCTATAGAACCTTTAGCAAAATATCATACAGAAATTCTCTTAGATGGGGCCAAATAAAAATGTGTGTTTAGGGTTTCCCAACACTACCTGATTATTTCAAATGCAACCTAGAAATTCTTTCCAGGTTTTCTGGCAAAAAGTTAGAATTATGCTTCTTTGTGGTACATTTGGGCTCTATGTATAAACAAGTATCATCATCATCAACAGATTTTTGATTAACATGCAGGTACAGGGGCAACGTCCACATAAGTGGGCCCCCTTCCAGGTAGCTGGCTTGCTGCACGCATGGCAGATCTTACACCAGATCTCCAGGCTTGTCTATCATGAGGATCGATAGCAGAGAGCTTCCATTCTCTGCAATCTCTTTCTGTTAGTTGCTTCCAGGTCATCTTGGGCCTTCCTGGCCCCCGCTTTCCACCTACCTGTATGTCACAGGCAGTCTTGACTGCACTGTTGGAGCGTTCCACATGTCCATACCAGCGAAGCCTTATCTCTTTCAGAATGAGGTCCAGGTCCTCAATGCCAAAACGCTCAAGTAACTCACTGGACCTGATGGTGACAGTGTCCTGTGGCTTGACATTGCAGATCTGTCTGATCATTGCCCTGTCATTTCGCTGAAGACGTTGGAGGTTTGGTTTTGTCAATGGCCTTGTCTCACTGGCATGGAGCATTGCGCCTCGCACACAAGAGCTATACACACGGCCACGTGTCTTGAACGAGAGGTGTTGGGAAGAGAGACTTGGTAGCAACTCCTTGAATTTCTTTCAGGCTGTTTTCACACGTGATGTAGTTGAAAGGTCGCAACCACCCGCTGCAGAGAGCATATCACCTAGGCAGCAAAAGGAAGCTACAACCTCCAGCTTGTCGGACACGACCTGGACTTCCCTCTGTGGTCTGCCATCTAAGGGGCGTGCAGTTCCTTGGCACTGTGTACACCTGTAATCAGGGTCCTCTATCAAGCGTTTGAACCCACTGCATTTCTTGTGCACCCAGAACTTGCAGCCATTACAAAAGGTACTGTTGCTGCCTACTCCAGTGCGGCATACAGCGCATGGGAACTGGCCTATACTCTGCAAAAGGTCCAGACCTGTACCACAGATAATGATCTTTGTCTTTCCTGCATTCACTCTCAGCCCTTTCGCCTCCATTGTGTCTTTCCAAGTTAAGAGCCTCCTGACACATTCCTCAAGGGATTCAGCTATGATGACAAGGCCATCAGCATACAGGTCCTCGCAGGGGACTCCAGAGCGGAACTCGCATGACAAGGCTTCAAGCACAATGATGAAAAGCAGTGGGCTGAGAACAGAGCCTTGATGAACACCCACCTTCACCTCGAATTCTTCACTGTAACCATCACCAACGCGGACACGGCTCCGAGCATTAGCATACATCGCTTGGACCAGTTTCACAATCCACTCATCCACTCCCAGTTTTCTAAATGCCCACCAGATGACTTTCTGAGGCACTCGGTCAAATGCCTTCTCCAGATCTACAAAAGCCATGTAGAGTCTCCTGTTGGCCGCCAGATACTTCTCTTGCAGCTGCCATACAACAAAAATTGCGTCTGTTGTGCCTCTTCTTGGGACGAAGCCAAACTGGAAATCGTCAATGGACACCAACTGCCTAGTGAGGCCATCCACAATCCTCTCCAGGACTTTCATGACCTGTTCTGTCAGCTTGAGACCACGGTAGTTGCCCCGTTCCAATGCATCGCCCTTGGCCTTGTAGAGACAGACAATGAAACTCTGTTCCCAGTCAGAGGGTACCTCCCCATCACGGATGATTGCAGCTGCAAGGTCACGGATCATCGAGGCACCCGCATCACCTGCAGCTCTTATCATCTCCAACACAATGCCAGAGGGATCCGGTGCTTTGCCAGTCTTCATTTGAGAGATAGCCTTCTTAACCATATCAATAGTGATTGGGATGGGTGGCCCTTCCACTGGTGGTTCATCAGACAGGTGGTCTGGGTCCCAGTCGAACTCAACATTGAGTAGCCTTTGGTAGTGTTCTATCCAGGCCCTCTACTTTGAGTCTTCACTCATTGACATCTCCCCTGCATCATTCTTTACTGGTTTGTCACCTACAACATCGGCATTCTCTCTTCTCATCTGGTTAGCAAAGCAGTATACTTCTGAGGACTTGGGGTCAATATTCTTGTAGATCTCCTTCTCAGCTTCTTAGCGAGGATGGTGCACCGCACTTCTGGCTATGCGTTTGGCTGTAAGATATGTTGCACGGGTGCCCTTACCAGTCTTCCATGCTTTAAAGGCTTGCCGCTTGGCTGCAATGACCTTATTAACATCCTCATTCCACCACCAGGTTTCACGACGCCAGCGATGGGGCCGAGTTGTGCCACACACCTCTTCAGTTGTCTTGAGCAGACCGGTCTTGATGCTGTTCCATATTCCCTCAGTGGTAGCATCTGCTACACCTGCTGAAGCACTCACATGCTGGCTGAAAACCTCCTGGAAATGATTTCTTGACTGAGATTCTTTCAGCTTCCAAACTGGGCGTGAACTTTTGCTTGGGTTTTGGTGGCACATCAATCCTCATGCCACATATGAGTAGCTGATATTGCAGGGCTACTTCCTCGCCAGGGATCACTTTCACATCAGTGACAAGTTTGCGCATTGTCCTGCGGTAAAGGATGAAATCTATCTGCCTCGCTGCGCTTCCTGACTTGTACGTGATAAGATGACTGTCACGTTTCTTAAAACATGTGTTTCCAAGAAGCAGGTCAAATGCCAGGGCATACTCTAGAATCCTCTCACCCTCAACATCTGGTTCAGGTCTACCATACCCGATCCCACCATGCACTTCCTTGTATCCAGTGCCTGCATGGCCTACGTGGCCATTCCAATCTCCCAATGGGATCAGGAGTTTGGATCCTGGCATACACAGCAGGCAGTTGGTCAAAGAACAAGTCCTTGACTTCAGCACTTAAACCACTCTGTGGGGTATACACAGACAGAAGGGTAAACACGCACTGGCCGACTACAAGCTTCACCACAATTATTCTGTCTGAGACTCTTTGCACTTCAAAAACTTTCTCTATCCACTCTTCTGCCACGAACACTCCTACACCAGCAGTGCCTTTATCGTCTCCAGACCAGTAGAGCTTATACTTGGTGTCCTTGCCCTTGATCGTGCGGCAGTTTCCACCACGGTATCTGGTCTCCTGGACACAACAGACATCCACTTTCCTGCGGGATAGTGTTTCCACTACCTCGCAAACTCTCTCTCTCAGAGTGTTAACATTGAGTGTTCCCACCCTGAATTTCCTCAGGCGCTTGCTTGATTCGCCACAATGGCCCAACCCTGCCTCCCACGCCTGAGAGGAGGCCAAGCCGGAGACGTCACCAACAGAGCTTTGATGTCTGTTGGCACCGCCTAACCTTGATTCTGAATTTGTAGCTGCCATGATCTGTTTTGACAGTTGTAATTTACAGGACCACCTGTCCTGGCTGACATCCCTACTCAATTCTTTTACGACACCTGAGCAAGCCGCCATTCCCAACTCACTAGGGCAGGTGTGCTTTACCGTTGTCCATGTACAGCAAGGATCATCTGCCAAACCACAGTAGCTAGTACACCAAGCCATCGGTCTGTAGATGGTTGCTGCCTAGCTCTGCCACCCAAGTTGTGGCAGCCTCATAACCGTGAAGGTGGGGAGGCAACTGTGATAATGGGCAACCTCACATTCCCACACTCATTTAGGGAATGTGAGGTTGCCCATTATCACAGTTGCCTCCCCACCTTCAGATAACTGAAGGTGGGGAGTACCAACAACGTATGTTTCTGAAAAGAAATATGGACAAAAGCTCCACCGAAGGCTATGTCATGCCTGTGGGGGCACAAAATAGAAGTAGAGGCAATGATCATTAACCCACAGCTCCCATCAGAGACACCAAAGGGAAAGAAACACAAACATGAAACAACAGACCCTAATGGAAACATCAATAGTGGAAAGTCAAAAGGACAGTTACTTTCCCACAAAATGGCCAATAGGCTATCCAAAATTAAACAATATAGGCGACGCAAACACCCGAAGACAAACCATAACAACAAGAGGGCCCAGAGGGCCCTGGTTCGCTCACCTGATCCAAAGCATAACAAGTGGGCCCCGGGCAGGGTCAATTTTGGCCCCAGGGCTAAAATTTGAACAATCTTGGTAGAGGTCCACAAGATGAAGCTTCATATCGAATATGAAAGACCTGGGCTTTCTGGTTTCAGAGAAAAAGATTTTAAAGGTTTACCCTGCATATAGAAGTCTAAATAAAACATGATTTTCCCTATATAAGTCTATGTTAAACCAAAGGGCCCCGGAGCGGGGGCATTTTTGGCCCCAGTGCTATAATTTGAACAATCTTGGTAGAGGTCCACTAGCTGAAGCTTCATAACAAATATCAAAGACCTAAACCTTGTGTTTCAGAGAAGATGATTTTTAAAGATTGTCCCTATATAAGTCTAGGTAAAACCAAAGGGCCACATGGCGGGGGCATTTTGGGTCTCGGGGCTATAATTTGAACAATCTTTATAGAGGTCCACTAGTTGAAGCGTCATAACAAATATCGAAGACCTAAGCCTTGTGGTTTCAGAGAAGAAGATTTTTCAAGATTTTCCCTATATAAGTTTATGTAAAACCAAAGGGCCCCCATGCGGGGGGCATTTTTAGCTCCAGGGCTATAATTTGAACAATCTTGGTAGAGGTCCACAAGATGAAGCTTCATACCAAATATCAAAGACCTGGGCCTTGCAGTTTCAGAGAAGAAGATTTTTCAAGATTTTCCCTATATAAGCCTTTGTAAAACAAAAGGGCCCTGGTGCGGGGGCATTTTTGGCCCCAGCACTATAATTTGAACAGTCTTGGTAGGGGTCTACTAGATGAAGCTCCATACCAAATATCAAAGACCTGGGCCTTGAGGTTTCAGAGAAGAAGATTTTTCAAGATTTTCCCTATATAAGCCCATGTAAAACCAAAGGGCCCCCGTGCGGGGGGCATTTTTAGCTCCAGCACTATAATTTGAACAATCTTGGTAGGGGTCCACTAGATGAAGCTTCATACCAAATATCAAAGATCTGGGCCTTGCAGTTTCAGAGAAGAAGATTTTTAAAGATTTTCCCTATATAAGCCTATGTAAAACAAAACGGCCCTGGTGCGGGGGCATTTTTGGCCCATGCACTATTATTTGAACAATCTTGGTAGGGGTCCACTTGATGAAGCTTCATACCAAATATCAAAGACCTGGGCCTAGCGGTTTCAGAGAAGAAGATTTTTCAAGATTTTCCCTATATAAGCCCATGTAAAACCAAAGGGCCCCCGTGCGGGGGCATTTTTAGCTCCAGCACTATAATTTGAACAATCTTGGTAGGGTTCCACTAGATAAAGCTTCATACCTAATATCAAAGACCTGGGCCTTGCGGTTTCAGAGAAGAAGATTTTTAAAGATTTTCCCTATAAGCCCATGTAAAACCAAAGGGCCCCCGTGCGGGGGCATTTTTGGCCCCAGCACTATAATTTGAACAATCTTGGTAGGGGTCCACTAGATGAAGCTTCATACCAAATATCAAAGACCTGGGCCTTGGGGTTTCAGAGTAGAAGATTTTTTCAAGATTTTCCCTATATAAGCCCATGTAAAACCAAAGGGCCCCCGTGCGGGGGCATTTTTAGCTCCAGCACTATAATTTGAACAATCTTGGTAGGGGTCCACTTGATGAAGCTTCATACCAAATATCAAAGATCTGGGCCTTGCAGTTTCAGAGAAGAAGATTTTTTCAAGATTTTCCCTATATAAGCCCATGTAAAACTAAAGGGCCCCCGTGCGGGGGCATTTTTGGCCCCAGCACTTTAATTTGAACAATCTTGGTAGGGGTCCACTAGATGAAGCTTCATACCAAATATCAAAGACCTGGGCCTTGCGGTTTCAGAGAAGAAGATTTTTTAAGTTTTCGGTGAAAAAAATCTATTTTTGGCTACTGTGACCTATATGTGCAACGGACCGGAACCATTTGAACAACATTGAAAGGGGACCACCTAAGGGTCATTCCTGTGAAGTTTGGTCAAAATCCGATCAGTGGTTTAGGAGGAGATGTCGTTTGAAGAAAAGTTTACGGACGCACGCATGCACGGACGCATGCACGCACGGACGCACGCACGGAGGACGACGGACAAAAAGTGATCCCAAAAGCTCACCTTGTCACTATGTGACAGGTGAGCTAAAAATAAACAGCGCGAGAAGAACCGCCTTGGAACGGTCAGCGGAAACGAATTCCACCAGGGGACCCAAATCGACCCTATGTGGCCACAATCCCAGCCCCCACATCCGTTGCGATTAAGATAAATAACCCGCCCAGCCCGCATGAAGGCCTCCAAAAAGTCACCGAATCATGAAATCTGGGCCATGGTCAAACATTGGCGCTTGCATAAAAGTTGCCATTCCTAGATGCAAGCTTGTACCAAGTATCATTAATGAAGCTCTAATAGTTCTTGAGAAATGAACTTAAACATTAGGTTGAACACTAAGGCTGATGCAACTAGAGAAAGTGACCAAAGGGTCACATATACCCCCGGCCAGGGCCATACTCTGATATAGCTTTCAAGCTTGTATGTAATATGAATGAAGATGCCAAGAAGCTATAAGAATCTATAAATGTGCTTGTAAAAGCTAAACTAAACATAAATGGACCAAGGGAGTGAGGGCATCAAAGTTACTGAAGGAGTGGGGGTATCAATGTTACCGAAGCAGCAGGGTGGGTTATGCATCAATGAAATCTTTGGACTGGTATGCAACATCGATGCAAGTATCAATTGAATTTGAGGGTTTAGAACATACAGGCATCTATAAACTTTGTCATAAAACTTTAACCAAATGTAAAATTTCTAAGTCCGTGACCTTGAGGTCAAGGTCATCCTGGGTGGGGGAAGGGACATACATCACGAAATGTTGGAACTGGTACATTGATGCAAGTATCAACTGAATTTGTCTTAGAGTTTAGAACATACGGGCATCTATAAACTTTGCCATAAAACTTTAACCAAATGTAAAATTTCAAAGTATGTGTCCTTGACCTCAAGGTCACTGTGGAGGGTACGACATGCATCAATGAAATCTTAAGACCAGTATGTAACTTCCGTGTAAGTATGAACTAAATCTATCAAAGGGTTCAGAAGATACAATCTCTCAGAAACTTTGACGCAAAGCTTTAACCAAATGTAAAATTTCTAAGTCTGTGACCTTGACATCAAGGTCACTGTGGGGGGTGGGACATGCATCAATGAAATCTTTAGACCAGTATGTAACTTCAGTGTAAGTATCAACTAAATCTATCAAACGGTTCAGAAGATACAATCTCCTAGAAACTTTTGACGCAAAACTTTAACCAAAATGTTAACGGACTGATTGATGGACGGACGGACGGACACGGAAGGAATCGACGGACAAACGGCAGGACAAAAACTATATACCCTCATAGAACACTTTGTATGTCGGGGGTATGATAATTCAATAATAATTTGTCAGTGAACCATGGACAAATAATGATGCTTTCATTATAGTTGTCATCCCTAGATACAAGTTTATACTAAGTATCATTAACAAAGCTCTTATAGTTCTTTTGTTTGTTTATTTGTTTGTTTGTTTGTTTGCATTGGAGTTTTAACGGCTCAGCCAACACTATTTTAGGTCATTTTTGAGCCGTTAAGTTTACCTATCCTCACTTTTCCTGGGCAGGCTTTTAAATTAAGCTGTTAACCAGTACAGTGCACATTCTTTTGCCAGAAACTGACAACTGTCCTTCTTGAATCAGCGGAAGGGAGATAATGACCGTAGAAAAGATTTTATGATCAATCACCACGAAAGAATGTTGCTGACCCCGGCAGGTATTGAACCCTCGTCCTCCTGATCACCATTCAGACGTGCATTCGTCTGAGCTACCGAGGCCAGCTATAGTTCTTTTGTAATGAACTTGACCATCAGGGTTAACGCTAGGCTGGTCGCAATATTTCATGAAGTCAGTGAACCATAAAATGTGGCCAAGTTCAAGTATGGATTCTTGCATTAAAATTGCCATCCCTAGACACAAGTTTGTACCAAGTACCATTAACAAAGCTCTTATAGTTCTGAGAAATTAACTTGATCATTAGGGTAAGCACCTAGTGTGTTTGCACCATGAAATGTAGGTCAAAGTCAAATATGGATGCTTGCATTTAAGTTGCCACCCCTAGATACAAGTTTGTACCAAGTATCTTTAATGAAGCTCTTATAGTTATTAAGAAATTAACTTGTCCATTAGGGTGAACGCTAGGGTGGTCACGATATTTTACAAAATCAGTGAATCATGAAAAGTAGGTCAATGTCAAATATGGATGCTTGCATTTCAGTTCTCATCCCCTGATACAAGTCTGTACCAAGTATCATCAATACAGCTCTTATAGTTCTTGAGAAATAAACTTGACATTTAGAGTGAACGCTAGGGTGGTCACAATATTTTACCAAGTCAGTGAACCATGAAATGTAGGTCAAGGTCAAATATGTATGCTTGCATGTAAGTTGCCATCCCGAGATACAAGTCTGTGCCAAGTATCATTAATGAAGCTCTTATATACTAAGGGAAACAAGAAACGCAACATTATGATTTTTGGCGAGAAAATAACCATCTTTTTTCTGGTTAACAATAGTTTTAAATTGTACTATCTAACGGTGAATGAACCATAGCAAAAAATGTCTGAGAATTGTTAACGTCCCGGAGTTGACGCTTCCATATTTAACCAACCCCATAGAAAAAGAACTGCACAAAATTGCATTAAAATCGCAAAAAGAAGAATGATGTCGTGTTTGTAACACACTATACGCGTTGAGACTCAATTCACCGGAAAGGAATGAATAAAGCCAAAATTCTGTTACTTGTTTCGACGTTGACGTCATAAACGGCAGTTTGCAAAAAGCGCATGAAAGACGCAATTTTCGTTGAGTACGGGTTTGGATGCTAAAAAAGCTTCAATGTTGTCTACGCCAGATAACATTTCCGTATACAGATCGTTTAGCCACAGTCAAACCCTTAGAAAGACGTTGAATGCACTTCTTTGTCGTTGCGCGTATGGTTATGCATTAACTGAGTTTGAAACAAGTTTATCCAAATGTTCTTTAACTTTTTATGCTGGTCCATACTCGCACTTTGTAAAGTCGACGTGAAGGGCTCTAAAGCCGCAAAAAAGCATCCATTAGTCTGACATGCTGACGTCAACGTCACATTGATTGGTTTAAAGTGATTTTCATATACGACATGTAACGCATTATTTCAAATGACGTTTTCAGTAATAAACTACCGGTAACCGCAAAAATAGTCAGTTCATCATACGAGATATAGAAATTATAAAACGTCAGCAATTTACGCAGACATTCAAGAATACAACTGTTGCGTTTCTTTTTTCCTCTAGTATAGTTCTTAAGAAATTAACTTGACCATTAGGGTGAATGCTAGAGTGTCAAAATATTTTACAAAGTCAGTGAATCATGAAATGTAGGTCAAGGTCAAATATTGTTACTTGCATTTAAGTTGCCATCTCCAGATACAAGTTTGTAACAAGCATCATTAATGAAGCTCTTATAGTTCTTGAGACAATAACTTGACCATTAGGGTGAACGCTAGGGTGGTCACAAATGTTGACACATTCACAAACGGATGGGCAGAAATCCGGATTCCTATATCGCACCATGCTAACAGCAGGTGTGACAAAAATTTTCTTCATTATCCTTTCTTATTTAGAGCTATGTTTCTAATAAAATATTCATCAAAAATATCCCTATCTATCATATCAATTTTTGGCTGTCATGAAACCTTAAAAAAACTTATTTCTTATTTAGCCTAGTATAATGTATGGCCTTGTATGTGCCCAAATCAGTGTCAGATGTTAGGTTAAACATTTACTACTGTATTGGGTACATGTGAAGATTAATTTACTCTGGCTTTGCCTCAAACTAAATGATAAAACAGTAAGGAAGAACATTTCTTAAAGACATGAAAAATTACAGAAAGGGGCCTAGTTCCATGCATAATCTGCCCTTTCACCTCAGATTTGCCAGAAAAAGACACAGCTAGCAAAAAAGAAAAAAAAAAAAAAAAACAACAAAAAAAAACATTTTATTATATCAAAAACTCTTACACACACTACTGTGAGGATTCAAAGCAAAAATTCAATGCAAATGTATAGATCATAAATAATTATGATCTTTATGGTCCTTTTTCATGTGGTATGATCTTACCCTTGTCCTGCTGTTCACGACAACCTCAATCTTTGCAAAAAGTGTAGAGACAGATCAGATGGCTTCTTCAGGATCTACATTGTTTGTCATTCAGTTTGCAAGTTTGAATGACTAAACCACATCAAGTAATTTGATTGGTTGAAATGGAAAATGGGTGGGATTAGATTATGCAGTGGGATAAGGGTTAAAATACTTCAATTCACATTTTAACAGTTTTTAATTACAAAGCTATGTTATAATGAACAGTACATCTTACAGAGTGATTTGGGAGAAATAGTTTTCCTTTATTGTATATTTTTATAAGTCATCTATTTTTTGCAGGAGGAAAAGCTTCCCCAAAATTTGGACCAAACCCTGAATTCTTTCTCGATGTCCCAAATATCTGTCTCGAGTCTCTAGGCTGGGGCCTGGAAAAGTGTGAAAAAGAGAAGTATAAATACCTTTCTCATCAAAAGGTGAAGGTGGCATTAGTTTATCCTCGTCTCCGAGTATCTGTCGAAGTTCTGACTCCAGCAGACCAGCTGATGAAGCCTCCAGCAGACACAGAGTAGCCACGATTAATGTTCCTCCAGTTTCATTCTCGAAACGCTTTAATAACTCCTCTAATAAACTGTAAACCACAAGAAAACATTAAATAACTAGAATTTGTTTTTCTACAAAAACACAGATGTCTCCCCCGTTTTTGACTGCTAAGTATAACCTTGACATTGGATGTATTGAGCTGGGTCTTGTGTGCAACACATCATCTAATGAAGATGAACATTTCTGCATAGTAACTTTAAAAATGTTCATAGAAAAATAAAAAAGTTATTGGCCGTAAACAAAAAAAGCACTTTTTTACCTTTGACCTCTAAGTATGGCCTTGACCTTTGCGGTACAACACATCGTCTCATGATGGTTAACATTTCTGCCAAGTAATTTCATAATCCATCAAAGAATAAGGAAGTTATTGACTGTCCTTTTTTTACCTTTGACCTCTAGGTATGACCTTGACATTGGAGGTATGGACCTTGGTCTTGTACATGACTCATGGTCTAATGACGGTGAACATTTATGCATGGTTACTTTATAAAGTCCATCCAGAAATAAAAAGTTAATGACTGGACACACAAAAAAAAAAAAACTTTTTTTACCTCTGACCTCTTAGTATGACCTTGATCTTGGAGGTACCGACCTGGGTCTAGCGTGCACCACATCGTCTCATGATGGTTAACATTTCTGCCAAGTAATTTCACAATCTATCCAGGAAGAAGAAAGTTATTGACTGAACACTAAACCAGAGGACCAGTGGTCCTGTAAACGCTCACCTGACACCTGGTCCTGGTGTACATTTTAATGTTTTTATATATGTATATAGCCTCAGAGCAGGGGTACACAACTTGTGGGGACAAAATTTTGATGTCTAACAATGTGATAAAACTTTCCACCTATTCCTACCTTTCTGACAGTTCGAAGGCCATGCTTTCATTATGGTTTATCCCATTTGTCATATTTTTTTTAACTTTTCATATTGAATCTTGTGATTGAAAAAAAATATTTACCAAATCATTTTTCTATTTTTTTTTCTTTCTTGTTCCTATTAGCAAGAAACATTACTTTCCATCGCTAGATCTTTGTTATTCCATCAAATAATTGCAAATTTTGATAAAGTCATTATTGATGATCGGCCAGGTAGAAAATACAGCTAAAGTCAATTATCAATTAATTTGACACTTGTGTAAACATCCTTTTTATTGTTGTCATGTGTAAAAAATAATTTACCAGTTGATTGACCATGGCTCAGGGCTCAGGAAAACCGATTTTTTTTCGGTCCCAGACCGAAATTCAGAAATTGGGACCGATTGGAAACGGCCCAAAGCCCCAAAAAATCGGTCCGATACTGGTCCAACATTTAGGAAATTTTCGCTGATTCAGTCAAATATTTAGGATATTATCAAATTCTGTAAACTTAAAACTTACTTAGTTCAGATGTCAATCCGTTAATTACACATGATTAATCCAATAATCGCCTCGTCAATTTGTGTTTCTAGGTCAATGGCTTCATGGGTCTGGAGAAGAAGATTTTGGAAGGCTTTTTACCATATATGGGTGTGGCAGCCATCTTGGTCATGTGACCCAGACCCTGCGAACAAACTTTCGTTCCTTCATCCTACTGAGGCTCCAAATGAAATTTGGCTTTGATTGACCTTTCAGTTTTGGAGAAGAAGATCTTTGAAAATGGTGGACGGACAGACGATGGTCCAAGGTCATTTAATGACCTTGACCTTTCTTATCCATAAATCTTCATGTATTGATTTTGTTTACCTGAGCTACCTATTTTTGTGTCGTAGTCTTCAATGGTTTCCTAAATATTCATTATTTTCACTTTTTCCCATGCAAAAGCCTAAGTCTGCAAATTTGACATAGCCATAAAATAGGTCAAGGCCATCCTAGGGTCACCATTTTTACAAACTATGATGGGCTCAAGTACCAGATGCTACAAGCCAACTTTCAAGGTCATTGGCTTCATGGTTCTGGAGAAGAAGATTTTTGAAGGCTTTTTAACATATATGGGCATGGCTGCAATCTTGGTTATGTGACCCAGACCCGCAAACAAACTTTCGTTCCCCCATCCTACTGAAGCTCCACATGAAATTTGGCTTTGATTGGCCTCCCTGTTTTGGAGGAGAAGATCTTTGAAAATGGTGGACGGACGGACAACGGATGGATGGACGACAGACCATGGCTATAATATAAGCTCACCTATGAGCCTAAAGGCTCAGGTGAGCTAAAAATCAATTATTTTCACTTTTTCCCAAGCAAAAGCCTAAGTCCGCAAATTTGACATTGCCATAAAATAGGTAAAGGTCAACCCAGGGTCACCATTTGAACAAATTATGATAGGCCCGTGTACCAGATGCTTCCTGCCAAGTTTCAAGGTCATTTGCCTTACGGTTCTAGAGAAGAAGAATTTCGAAGTGTTTTTACCATATATGGGCATGGCCACCATCTTGGTCATGTGACCTGGACCATATGAGCAAATTTTCATTTGTTCATCATATAAAGGATCCATATCAAATTTCACTTGAATTGGGCCAGCGGTTTCTGAGAAACAAGAGGGCCATGATGGCCCTGGATCGCTCACCTGATCCATAGAGTAACAAGTGGGCCCCGGGGAGGGCCATTATTGACCCTAGGGCTATAATATGTATAATGTTGAGGGAGGTCTAAAAAGGTGAAGCTTCATACCAAATATCAACAAAGGCAATAAATTGAACAATCTTGGCAAAGGTCCACTAGATGAAGCTACACACCAAATATCAAAGACCTGAGCCTTGTGGTTTCAGAGAAGAAATATAATTTGAACATTCTTGGTAGGGGTCCACTAGATGAAGCTTCATACCAAACAGCAAAGACCTGGGCCTTGCAGTTTCAGAGAAGAAGATTTTTAAAGATTTTCCCTATATAAGCCCATTTAAAACCAAAGGGCCCCTGGACAGGGGCATTTTTGGCCCCAGTACTATAATTTGAACAATCTTGGTAGGGGTCCACTAGCTTAAGCTTCATACCAAATATCAAAGACCTGGGCCTTGCGGTTTCAAAAAGAAGATTTTTAAAGATTTTCCCTATATAAGCCCATGTAAAACCAAAGGGCCCCGGGGCGGAGACATTTTTGGCCCCAGCACTATAATTTGAACAATCTTGGTAGGGGACCACTAGATGAAGCTTCATACCAAATATCAAAGACCTGGGCCTTGCGGTTTCAGAGAAGATGATTTTTAAAGATTTTCCCTATATAAGCCCATGTAAAACCAAAGGGCCCCGATGCTGGGACATTTTTGGCACCAGCACTATAATTTGAACAACCTTGGTAGGGGTCCACTAGATGAAGCTTCATACCAAATATCAAAGACCTGGGCCTTGCGGTTTCAGAGAAGAAGATTTTTAAAGTTTTCGGTGAAAAAAATCTATTTTTGGCTCCTGTGACCTATATGTGCAATGGACCGGAACCATTTGAACAATTTTGAAAGGGGTCCACCTAAGGATCATTCCTGTGAAGTTTGGTCAAAATCCGATCAGTGGTTTAGGAGGAGATGTCGTTAGAAGAAATTGTTTACACACGGATGACAGACAAAAAGTGATCCTAATATAAAACACAAGAGGACCATGATGAGCCTGGATCGCTCACCTGATCCATAGTGTAACAAGTGGGCCCCAGTGAGAGCCATTATTGGCCCCAGGGCTTTAATGTGCATAATGTTGAGGGAGGTCTTAAAGGTGAAGCTTCATACCAAACATCAACAAAGGCTATAATTTGAACAATCTTGGCAAAGGTCCACTAGATGAAGCTACACATCAAATATCAAAGACCTGGGCATTGTGGTTTCAGAGAAGAAGATTTTTTTTAAAGAGATATTCCCTACATAAGCCTATGCGAAACCAAATGGCCCCGGGGCTATATAAATCTATGTAAAACCAAAGGGCCCCGGGATAGGGGCATTTGTGGCCCCAGGGCTATAATCTGAACAATCTTTGTAGAGGTCCATTAGATGAAGCTTCATACCAAATTTCAAAGTCCTGGGCCTTGTGGTTTCAGAGAAGAAGATTTTTAAAGATTATCCCTATATAAGCCTTTGTGAAACCAAAGGGCCCCGGGGCGGGGCCACTTTTGGCCCCAGCAATATAATTTGAATCATCTTGGTAGGGGTCCTTTAGAAGAAGCTTCATACCAAATATAAAAGACCTAGGACTTGTGGTTTCAGAGAAGAAGATTTTTAAAGATTTTCCCTATACAAGTCTATGTAAAACCAAAAAGGCCCCGGAGCAGGGGCCAAAAAGGCCCCGGAGCAGGGACATTTTTGGCCCAAGGGCTATAATTTGATAATTTGAACAATCTTGGTAGGGGTCCACTAGATGAAGCTTCATACCAAATATCAAAGTCCTGGGCCTTGCGGTTTCAGAGTAGAAGATTTTTTAAAGATTTTCCCAATATAAGACTATGTAAAACCAAAGGGCTCCGGACGGGGGCATTTTTTGCCCCAGCACTATAATTTGAACAATCTTGGTAGGGGTCAACTAGATGAAGCTTCATACCAAATATCAAAGTCCTGGGCCTAGCAGTTTCAGAGAAGAAGATTTTTAAAGATTTTCCCTATATAAGCCTATGTAAAACCAAAGGGCCCCAGGGCGGGGACATTTTTGGCCTCAGCACTATAATTTAAATAATCTTGTTAGGGGTCCTTTGGATGAAGCTTCATACCAAATATAAAAGACCTAGGCCTTGTGGTTTCAGAGAAGAAGATTTTTAAAGATTTTCCCTATATAAGTCTACGTAAAACCAAAGGGCCAAGGGGCGGGGGCATTTTTGCCCCAAGGGCTATAATTTGAACAATCTTGGTAGAGGTCCATTAGATGAAGCTTCATACCAAATATCAAAGTCCTGGGCCTTGTGGTTTCAGAGAAGAAGATTTTTAAAGATTTTTCCTATATAAGCCCATGTAAAACCAAAGGGCCCCGGGCGGGGGCATTTTTGGCCCCAGCACTATAATTTGAACAATCTTGGTAGGGGTCCACTAGATGAAGCTTCATACCAAATATCAAAGTCCTGGGCCTTGTGGTTTCAGAGAAGAAGATTTTTAAAGATTTTCCCTATATAAGCCTATGTAAAACCAAAGGGCCCCGGGGCGGGGGCATTTTAGGCCCCAGCACTATAATTTGAACAATCTTGGTAGGGGTCCACTAGATGAAGCTTCATACCAAATATCAAAGACCTGGGCCTTGTGGTTTCAGAGAAGAAGATTTTTAAAGATTTTCCCTATATAAACCAATGTAAAACCAAAGGGCCCCGTGGCGGGGGCATTTTTTGTCCCAGCACTATAATTTGAACAATCTTGGTAGTGGTCCACTAGATGAAGCTTCATACAAAATATCAAAGTCCTGGGCCTTGTGGTTTCAGAGAAGAAGATTTTTAAAGATTTTCCCTATATAAGCCTATGTAAAACCATAGGGCCCCGGGGCGGGGGCATTTTTGGCCCCAGCACTATAATTTGAACAATCTTGGTAGGGGTCCACTAGATGAAGCTTCATACCAAATATCAAAGACCTGGGCCTTGTGGTTTCAGAGAAGAAGATTTTTAAAGATTTCCCCTATATAAGCCAATGTAAAACCAAAGGGCCCCGTGGCGGGGGCATTTTTTGTCCCAGCACTATAATTTGTACAATCTTGGTAGGGGTCCACTAGATGAAGCTTCATACCAAATATCAAAGTCCTGGGCCTTGTGGTTTCATAGTAGAAGATTTTTAAAGATTTTCCCTATATAAGCCTATGTAAAACCAAAGGGCCCCGGGGCGGGGGCATTTTTGGCCCCAGCACTATAATTTGAACAATCTTGGTAGGGGTCCACTAGAAGAAGCTTCATACCAAATATCAAAGTCCTGGGCCTTGTAGTTTCAGAGAAGAAGATTTTTAAAGATTTTCCCTATATAAGCCTATGTAAAACCAAAGGGCCCCGGGGCAATCATTTTTGGCCCCAGCACTATAATTTGAACAATCTTGGTAGGGGTCCACTAGATGAAGCTTCATACCAAATATCAAAGACCTGGGCCTTGTGGTTTCAGAGAAGAAGATTTTTTAAGTTTTGGGTGAAAAAAATCTATTTTTGGCTCCTGTGACCTAGATGTGCAACGGACCGGAACCATTTGAACAACTTTGAAAGGGGACCACCTAAGGATCATTCCTGTGAAGTTTGGTCAAAATCCGATCAGTGGTTTAGGAGGAGATGTCGTTTAAAGAAATTGTTTACGCACGGACGGACGCACGACGGACGACGGACAAAAAGTGATCCCAAAAGCTCACCTCGTCACTACGTGACGGTGAGCTAACAAGAGGGCCCAGAGGGCCCTGAATCGCTCACCTGAGAATAAGTGTCTCTAGAACATTCTTACCCAAAGGGCTATAACTAGGTGAAGCTTCATTTCAAATATCAAAGACCTTAGCCTTGTGGTTTCAGAGAAGAAGTTTTTTAAATATTTTCCCTATATAAGCCTATAAAAAACCAAAGGGCCCCGGGGATGGGGGCAGATGAAGCTTCACACCAAATATTAAATTCTGAGCCTTGTGGTTTCAGAGAAGAAGATTTTTCAAGATTTTCCCTGTATAAGCCTATTTAAAACCAAAGGTGCCAGGGGCGGGGACATTTTTAGCCCCAGGGCTATAATTTGAACAATCTTGGTAGAGGTCCACTAGATGAAGCTTCAAACCAAATATCAAAGATCTGAGCCCTGCCTTTTCAGAGAAGAAGATTTTTAAAGATTTTCCCTGTATCAGCCTATGTAAAACCAAAGGCCCCTGGTGCGGGGGCATTTTTTGGCCCTAGGGCTATAATTTGAACAATCTTGGTAGAGATCCACTAGGTGAAGCTTTACACCAAATATCAAAGACCTGGGCCGTGTGGTTTTAGAGAAGAAGAATTTTAAAGATTTTTCCCTATATACATGTAAGCCTATGTAAACCCAAAGGCACCCGGGGCGGGGGCATTTCAGGCCCAAGGGCCATAATTTGAACAATCTTGGTAGAGGTCCGCTAGATGAAGCTTCACACCAAATATCAAAGACCTGGACCTTGTGGTTTCAGAGGAGAAGATTTTTAAAGATTTTCCCTATATAAGACTATGTAAACACAAAAGGCCCCCCGGGCGGGGGGCATTTTTGATCCTAGGGGTATAATTTGAACAATCTTCGTAGAGGTCCACTAGATGAAGCTTCACACCAAATATCAAAGATCTGGGCCTTGGGGTTTCAGAGAAGAAGATTTTTAAAGATTTTCCCTGTCTAAGCCTATGTAAAACCAAAGGCCCCCAGGGCTAGGGCATTTTTGGCCCTAGGTCTATAATTTGAACAATCTTGGTAGAGGTCCACTAGGTGAAGCTTCACACCAAATATCAAAGACCTGGGCCTTGTGGTTTCAGAGAAGAAGATTTTTAAAGATTTTCCCTATATAAGCCTATGTAAACCCAAAGGCCCCCGGGGCGGGGGCATTTCTGGCCAAAGGGCCATAATTTGAACAATCTTGGTAGAGGTCCACTAGATGAAGCTTCAAACCAAATATCAAAGACCTGGGCCTTTTGGTTTCACAGAAGAAGATTTTTAAAGATTTTCCCTGTATAAGCCTATGTAAAACCAAAGGCCCCCGGGGTGGGGGCATTTTTGGCCCTAGAGCTATAATTTGAACAATCTTGGTAGAGGTCCACTAGGTGAAGCTTCACACCAAATATCAAA
Source organism: Lucinisca nassula (assembly GCA_963580285.1). Lineage (NCBI taxonomy): Eukaryota > Metazoa > Mollusca > Bivalvia > Lucinida > Lucinidae > Lucinisca > Lucinisca nassula. The sequence goes on along the minus strand of OY757014.1, from coordinate 180,208,760 downwards.
GACCTTGGCCTTGTGGTTTCAGAGAAGAAGATTTTTTAAGTTTTCGGTGAAAAAAATCTATTTTTGGCTCCTGTGACCCAGATGTGCAACGGACCGGAACCATTTGAACAACTTTGAAAGGGGACCACCTAAGGATCATTCCTGTGAAGTTTGGTCAAAATCCGATCAGTGGTTTAGGAGGAGATGTCGTTTGAAGAAATTGTTTACACACACACGCACGCACTGACGACGGACGAAAAGTGATCACAAAAGCTCACCTATGTGTCACTATGTGACAGGTGAGCTAAAAACTGTTTGAAATATGGAACCTGGTCAATCTTGGTCCCAGGTCACTGAATGATGACTTTTCTTACCCATGAATCTTCATGTATTCATTTACTTTACCTGATCTACCAATTTGGTGACATTGTCTTCAATGGTTTCCTAAAAATCCATTATTTTCACTTTTTCCCATGCAAAAGCCTAAGTTGACAAATTTGACACTGCCATAAAATAGGTCAAGGTCAACCCAGGGTCAGCATTTGTAAAAACTATGACGAGCCCGAGTACCATATGATATATGCCAAGTTTCAAAGCCATTGGCCTTACGGTTCTGAAGAAGAAAATTTTTGAAGGCTTTTTACCATATATGGGCGTGGTGGCCATCTTGGTCATGTGATCTAGACTGTACTGGCAACTTTTCATTTGTTCAACTCACAAAAGCTCCATATTGAATTTCACTTAAATTGGCTCAGTAGTTTCTGAGAAAAAATGTTTTTTTTTTTGAAATATGAAATCGGAGTGACCTTGGTCTAAGGTCAATGAATGACCTTGACCTTTCTCACCCATAGATCTTCATGTATTCAGTTACTTTACCTAATCTACAAATTTTGGTGACACTGTCTTCAATGGTTTCCCTAAATATCCATTATTTTCACTTTTTCCTATGCAAAAGCCTAAGTCAGCAAATTTGACATTACTGTAAAATAGGTCAAGATCAACCCAGGGTCACCATTTGAACAAATTATGATAGGCCCGAGTACCATATGCTACATGCCAAGTTTCAAGGCCATTGGCCTTACGGTTCTTGAGAAGAAGAATTTCGAAGTTTCTTTACCATATATGGGCGTGGTGGGCATCTTGGTCATGTGAGCTAGACCATGTTAGCAGCTTTTCATTTGTTCAACTCCATAAGGCTCCATATTGAATTTCACTTCAATTGGCTCAGTAGTTTCTGAGAAAAAATGTTTGAAATATGGAACCTGCGTGACCTTGGTCTAAGGTCAATTAATGACCTTGACCTTTCTTACACATAGATCTTCATGTATTCAGCTACTTTACCTTATCTACTAATTTTGGTGACACTGTCTTCAATGATTTCCTAAAAATCCATTATTTTCACTTTTTCCCATGCAAAAGCCTAAGTCGGCAAATTTGACATTGCTGTAAAATAGGTCAAGGTCAACCCGGGGTCACCATTTGTACAAACTATGATGGGCCTGAGTACCATATGCTACATGCCAAGTTTCAAGGCCATTGGCCTTACGGTTCTGGAGAAGAAGAATTTTGAAGGCTTTTTACCATATATATAGGCGTGGCGGCCATCTTGGTCATGTGATCTAGACCGTATTGGCATTTTTTCATTTGTTCAACTCACAAAGGCTCCATATTAAATTTCACTTAAATTGGCTCAGCAGTTTTGGAGAAAAAAATGTTTGAAATATGGATCCTGAATGACCTTTGTCTAAGGCCAATGAATGACCTTGACCTTTCTGACCCATAGATCTTCATGTATTCAGTTACTTTACCTGATCTACAAATTTTGGTGACACTGTCTTCAATGATTTTCCTATAAATCCATTATTTTCACTTTGCCCCATGCAAAAGCCTACTTCGGCAAATTTGACATTGCTGTAAAATAGGTCAAGGTCAACCCGGGGTCACCATTTGTACAAACCATGATGGGCCCGAGTACCATATGCTACATGCCAAGTTTCAAGGCCACTGGCCTTATGGTTCTGGAGAAGAAGATTTTTGAAGGCTTTTTACCATATATGGGCATGGCGGTCATCTTGGTCATGTGATCCAGACCCCGCGAACAAACTTTCGTTCCCCCATCCCACTGAGGCTCCATATGAAATTTGGCTTTGATTGGCCCTGCAGTATAGGAGAAGAAGATCTTTGAAAATGGTGGACGGATGGCAGGACGGATGGACGGACGTTCTGACGGACGATGAACCATGGCTATACTATAAGCTCACCTATGAGCCTAAAGGCTCAGGTGAGCTAAAAAAGGCCCTTTTTGTCTTTTGACCTTTTGTCCTTGAGATTTGAGGTACCAACTTGGGTCATGCACACAACACATAGTCTCATGGTGGTTAACATTTCTGCCAATTAATTTCAAAATCCATCTAAAAACTAGAAATGGTGTTTGTAAAACACAATGCCCCCAACCTTTGCTTGTCCCTAGATGGCAAAATATTCAACAAATATTGTTAAAGACTCAAAAACATACAACAAGAATTCTGCCAAAGGCTATGTCGCACCTGAGTGCATGTGTGCATGCATGTTTTCTTATGGCATGCATTAATGCGTGAGTGCATGCCTTCATGTGCATGCATGTGTGTGTGTGTGTGTGCATGTGTAAGTGCATAAGTGTGCATGCCTGCATGTGCATGCATGTGTGTGTGTGCATGTGTGAGTCCATAAGTGTGCATGCATGTGTGAGTACCTGCATGTATGCATGCAAGCATCAGTGTGTGTGTGTGTGCATGCATGCATGTGCATTTGTATGTGGGTGTGCAAGCATATATGAGTGATTGTGTATGAGCATACATGTTTGAGTGTAAATGCATGTGTGTGTGCATGCATGCATGTGTAAGTGTTGTGGGCCGGGTTGAGGTGGGTTGTCGTGGGGTGGGGTGTTGTGGGGTAGGGTGTCATGTGGTGGGGTCGGTGGGGTGGGGTGTTGTGGGGAAGGGGAGGGATATATGCATACATGTATTTATGTATGTGTGTGTGTGCACAGTGAGTGCATAAGTGTGCATGCCTGCATATGCATGCATGTGTGTGTGTGTGTGCATGACATTGTGCTAGTCCATAAGTGTGCATGCATGCATATTTGTGTACATGCATGCATGCATGTGTGAGTACCTGCATGTATGCATGCAAGCATCAGTGTGTGTTAGCATGCATGCATGTGTGTTTGTATGTGAGTGTGCAAGCATAAATGAGTGATTGTGTATGAGCATGCATGTTTGAGTGTAAATGCATGTGTGTGTGCATGCATGCATGTGTAATTGGAGTGGGCCGGGTTGAGGTGTGTTGTCGTGGGGTGGGGTGTTGTGGGGTAGGGTGTCATGTGGTGGGGCGGGGTGGTGTTGGGTAGGGTAGGGTAGGAATATATGCATGCATGTATTTATGTATGTACAGGACAAATGGCATATCACCACACACTATCAACTTTTGTGTAGGGGTATAATTTCTGTGTTATGTGTTTAGGAAGAAAAAGACAAAAAAAAATATATTCCTAGTCAACAAAGGATTTGTGCATGACTGCATGCATGTGTGTGTGGGGTGGGGCAGGGTGTGGTGGGGTGTTGTAGGGTGGGGCATAGTGGGGCATGGTGGGGTTGGGTGGGGTGGGGTGGGGTGTAGTGTGGTGTGGTGGGGTGGGTGGGTTTGAGTGGGGAAGCATGGGGTAGGGTAGAGTAGGGTAGCGATGTATGCATGCATGTATTTATGTATGTACAGGACAAATGGCATATCCCCACCCCATATCAACTTTTGTGTAGGGGTATAATCTCTTTTTATATGTGTTTATGTAGAAAAAAACACAAAAAAATAATAAAAAAAATGCCCATCCACCCACCCAACCACCCACCCGGACATCGCTATTTTAAAGGACGGAATTTTTGAAAAAACCTGTCCAATGAAACCGAAAATTACCATGATAACAATAATAATTCAAAGTGTGTGGCCTTGGCCCAAAGGTTATGTTAACAAATAAATCAAAGGACAATAACTTTTGAAAGGGGCATAATGCGGATGAGAAAAAAATATGTGTCAGCTAATTTTCCATAGCGAATCCATATATGAAATTTCAAAACCCTAGCTTACACGGTTCTTAAGTTAATCCGGATGAAAAAAAATATGTGTCAGCTTATTTTCCATCAGGAACACATATATGAAATTTCAAAACCATAGCATACACGGTTCTAAAGTTATGGAATGCATCACTTTAAGCATACATTACAATAGACACAAATTACCAAAATGACAAAGGGCCATAACTCAAATTTTGTCAAAAGTTAATCAGGTCATATACTCATCACCAACAATCTTTTCATCAACTTTCAAGACTCTAGCTATAATAGTTTTTGAGATCTCTTGCTGACAAGATTTTATTAAAAAAAACTTCAAAGGGCAATAACTCTTGAAAGAGGCATAATCCGGATGAGAAAAAAAAATACGCATCAGCTTATTTTCCATCAGGAATGCATATATGAAATTTCAAAACAATAGAATATACAGTTCTAAAGTCATGCTATGCATCACTTTTAGCATACATTATAATGGGCACAAATTACCAAAATGACAAAGGGCCATAACTCACAAAGTATTTTTCGGAATTTTGTCAAAAGTTAAGCAGGTCATCTACTCATCAACACCCATCTACGTGTATTCACCAACATTCAAGGCTGTAGCTATAATAGTTTTGAGATATTTTGCTGACAAGATTTTATTCAAAAAACTTCAAAGGGCAATAACTCTTGAAAGGGGCATAATCCGGATGAGAAAAAAATGCATGTCAGCTAATTTTCCATCAGGAATGCATATATGAAATTTCAAAACCATAGCATTCACGGTTCTAAAGTTATGCTATGCATCACTTTTCGCATATATTACAATGGGCACAAATTACCAAAATGACAAAAGGCCATAACTAACAAAGTGTTTTTCGGAATTTTGTCAAAAGTTAATCAGTCCATCCACTCATCACCACCAATAAGTTCACCAACTTTCAAGGCTCTAGCTCCAATAGATTTTGAGATATCTTGCTGACAAGATTTTATTAAAAAAAATTCAAAGGGCAATAACCCTTGAAAGGGGCATAATCCGGATGAGAAAAAAAAATATGCGTCAGCTTATTTTCCATTAGGAATGCATATATGAAATTTCAAAACCATAGCATACACAGATCTAAAGTTATGCTATGCATCACTTTTAGCATTCATTACAATGGGCACAAATTACCAAAATGACAAAGGGCCATAACTCGCAAAGTATTTTTCAGAATTATGTCAAAAGATAATCAGTTCATATCACCACCAATATACTCAACAACTTTCAAGGCTCTAGCTCCAATAGTGTTTGAGATATTTTGCTGACAAGATTTTATTAAAAAAAAAATTCAAAGGGCAATAACTCTTGAAAGGGGCATAATCCGGACGAGAAAATAAATATGCGCCAGCTAATTTTCCATGAGGAATCCATATGTGAAATTTCAAAACCCTAGCATACACGGTTCTAAAGTTATGCTATGCATCACTTTTAGCATACATTACAATGGGCACAAATTAACAAAATGACAAAGGGCCATAACTCACAAAGTATTTTTCGGAATTTTGTCAAAAGTTAATCAGTTCATATGCTCATCACCACCAATATATTCACCAACTTTCAAGGCTCTAGCTCCAATAGTTTTTGAGATATCTTGCTGACAAGATTTTATTTAAAAAAATTTCAAAGGGCAATAACTCTTGAAAGGGGCATAATCATAAAGAGAAAAAAAATACGCATCAGCTTATTTTCCATCAGAAATGCATATATGAAATTTCAAAACTATAGCATACACGGTTCTAAAGTTATGCTATGCATCACTTTTAGCATACATTACAATGGGCACAAATTACCAAAATGACAAAGGGCCATAACTCACAAAGTATTTTTCGGAATTTTGTCATAAGTTAATCAGTTCATATACTCATCTCCAACAATCTATTCACCAACTTTCAAGGCTCTAGCTCCAATAGTTTTTGAGATATCTTGCTGACAAGATTTTATTAAAAAAAAATTCGAAGGGCAATAACTCTTGAAAGGGGCATAATCCGGACGAGAAAAAAAATACACGTCAGCTAATTTTCCATGAGGAATCCATGTATGAAATTTCAAAACCCTAGCATACACGGTTCTAAAGTTATGCTATGCATCACTTTTAGCATACATTACAACGGGCACAAATTACCAAAATGACAAAGGACCATTACTCACAAAGTATTTTTCGGAATTTTGTCAAAAGTTAATCAGTTCATCTACTCATCACCACCAATATATTCACCAACTTTCAAGGCTCTAGCTCCAATAGCTTTTGAGATATCTTGCTGACAAGATTTTATTAAAAAAATTTCAAAGGGCAATAACTCTTGAAGGGGACATAATCCGGATGAGAAAAAAAATATGTGTCAGCTAATTTTCCATGAGGAATCCATATACAGTCTAACCTGTCTACAAAGACCACTCATGGGAAAGAAGAAATATGGTCTTTGTCCACAGGTGGTCTTTATTCAGAGGGTCAGTTTTGCATCAACTGCTCTACCTCTTTAGAAGACAAGGATTACTTCACAGCATTTATGCAGATATGTATTGGATAATCCCAGTTACGCCTGACTGATTCACTGATTAAATACCCTAAAGGTAACATTATGCCAGGTTTTCATAATGAATGAACTAAAAAGATTAATTTGGCACATTAAAGGATGTGCACAAACAATTAATTGCCCCATTAAAACTTTGGTCAATGCTATTCAAAGACAAAGTGGTCTTTGTTCAGGGTAAAAATGTGCAATTGGGAAGGATTTTGACTGTCCTCTGGTCCTAGTGCACAGGTGGTCTCTGTTGAGAGGTGCATTATACAGTCAAATTGGATGGGAGGAATTGGAAGTGGTCTTTGTAGACAGGTGGTCTTTGTTCACAGGTGGTCTTTAAGACAGGTTTGACTGTATGAAATTTCAAAACCCTAGCATACACGGTTCTTTAGTTATGCTATGCATCAAAAGCCAATATGAACCAATATGCCCCTCCAACTTTTTCAAAGTTGGGGGCATAATAAGAAAGTTATTGACAGAACACAAAAAAGGCCCTTTTTTTTACCTTTAACCTCTATGTATGACCTTGACCTTTCAGGTACCAAACTGGGTCATGCGTGCAACACATCATCTCATGGTGGCTAGCATTTCTGCCTAGCAATTTCAAAATCCATCTAAAAATAAGAAAGTTATTGACCAAACACGAAAAAAAAGGCCCCTTTTTTACCTTTGACCTCTATGTATGACCTTGACATTTTTAGTACCAAACTGGGTCATGCGTGCAACACATCATCTCATGATGGTTAACATTTCTGCCTAGCAATTTCAAAATCCATCTAAAAATAAGCAAGTTATTGACAAAACCCGAAAAAAGGCCCCTTTTTTACCTTTGACCTCTAAGTATGACCTTGACCTTTGAGGTACCAACCTGGGTCATGCGGGCAACACATCGCCTTATATTGGTTAACATTTCTTCCAAGTGATTTCAAAATCCATTTCAAAATAAGAAAGTTTTTGACCAAATACGAAAAAAGGCCCCCTTTTTGACCTTTGACCTCTAAGTATGACCTTGACCTTTGAAAATACCGACCTGCCTCATGTGCACAGCACATCCTCTCATGGTTGTTAATAATTATGCCAAGTAATTTTAAAATCCATCTCAAAATTAGAAAGTTATTGACCAAATACGAAAAAAAGGTCCCTTTTTTGACCTTTGACCTCTAAGTATGACCTTGACCTTTGAGGTACGGACCTGCCTCATGCGCACCACACATTGTCTTATGGTTGTTAATAATTATGCCAAGTAATTTTAAAATCCATATCAAAAAAAGAAAGTTATTGACCAAATACGAAAAAAAGGTCCCTTTTTTGACCTTTGACCTCTAAGTATGACCTTGACCTTTGAGGTACTGACGATTTCCAAGGGAGATAATTCTAAAAGTATAAATGCGAGAGTTATAGTTCTTGCACACTGCACGTTGTCTAATGCTGATTAATATTTATACGAAGTTTCGTGAAGATAGCTCTAACGTTTTTTCAAGTTACAGAGCGGACACGAATGTGTGACAGACGAACAGACAGACAGACGGACAGTTTGTTTGTTTGATTTTAGGTTTAACGTCCCCATCAACACTGTAAAGGTCATTTTGGAGACGTTGCTTCCAATTTTGTGGGACTTTTACCCGACATTGAGATGAAATGACATCTCAAGCCCTGTCGCCCAATGAAACCAATAGGGTTTATTAGCATGGACGGTCCGCCTCGCACCGCGGTTCCTGGACAGGCTTAGATCCTCTAAGCGGTTTACCAGTACTAGTGTGCGGGCCGGATTCAGCTCTGCGTGGAAGCATCATGCAGCCCATATATTTCTTCAAGCCCCTATGTGCGGGGGCTGGACAGACGGACAGACAGACGCCCGGGGGAAAAACAATATGTCTCTCCGAAAAAAAATTTTTCGGGGGAGACATAATAACACAAAACGTGCTAAGGGGAACTGGAACAACTGGCAGATTTTTCTGCCATTATTCAAAGGGAGACAACTTTCAGACTTTGTGTTAGCTTTTCTATAAGCCCTGTCTCACTGAAACAAGAGGACCATGATGGCCCTGGATCGCTCACCTGATCCATAGAGTAACTAGAGCCAGTGTTTATGAAACACAATGCCCCCAACTGCTTGACCCTAACACTGCTTGTCCCTAACAGTAATTGAGATATCTTGTTTTTATGTGGCTGTAATGCTGAAATTACACAAGAAAAGCTGTAGTTAATCATCTACTCATCATCCCTGACCAGTCTGTGAAGTTTCGGGGAAAAACCTAAAATAGTTTTTTAGATATCTTGCTTACAAACTTAAAACGCGAAAAATTTCAAAGGGCCATAACTCAAGAAAAAAATTTCGGATTTTTTTCAAAAGTTAATCAGTTCATCTACTCATCATCCCCAACCAGCCTGTAAAGTTTCAGGGCAATAGCTCAAACAATTTTTGAGATATCTTGCTTACAAGCTGAAAACACGAAAAAAATCAAAGGGCCATAACTCAAGAAAAAAAAATTGGATTTTTTTCAAAAGTTAATCAGTTCATCTACTCATCATACCCAACCAGTCTGTGAAGTTTTGGGGAAAAACCTCATATAGTTTTTGAGATATCTTGCTTACAAACTTAAAACGCGAAAAATTTCAAAGGGCCATAACTCAAGAAAAAAATATAGGATTTTTTTTCAACAGTTAATCAGTTCATCTACACATCATCCCAAACCAGCTTGTAAAGTTGCAGGGCAATCGCTCAAACAATTATTGAGATATCTTGCTTACAAGCTGAAAACACGAAAAAAATCTAAGGGCCATAACTCAAGAAAAAAAATCGGATTTTTTTCAAAAGTTGATCAGTTCATCTACTCATCATCCCCGACAAGTCTGTGAAGTTTCGGGGAAAAACCTCAAATAGTTTTTTAGATATCTTGCTTACAAACTTAAAACGCGAAAAATTTCAAAGGGCCATAACTCAAGAAAAAAATTTCGGATTTTTTTCAAAAGTTGATCAGTTCATCTACTCATCATCCCCAACCAGCATGTAAAGTTTCAGGGCAATAGCTCAAACAGTTTTTGAGATATCTTGCTTACAAGATTTCATAGTATTTTTTGCAAAGGGGCATAACTCAAAAAAGGGGCATAATCCTGACGAGAAAAAAAACACGGGTCAATTATTTTTTCATGAGGAATCCATATATGAAATTTCAAAAACCTAGCACCCATGGTTCTAAAGTTATGCTATGCAGTAAAAAGTGGGACGGACGTAAGGACGGAAGGACGGACGGACGAACAGGGCAAAACCAATATGCCAAAACGCGAAAAATTTCAAAGGGCCATAACTCAAGAAAAAAATTTCGGATTTTTTTCAAAAGTTAATCAGTTCATCTACTCATCATCCCCAACCAGCCTGTAAAGTTTCAGGGCAATAGCTCAAACAATTTTTGAGATATCTTGCTTACAAGCTGAAAACACGAAAAAAATCAAAGGGCCATAACTCAAGAAAAAAAAATTGGATTTTTTTCAAAAGTTAATCAGTTCATCTACTCATCATACCCAACCAGTCTGTGAAGTTTTGGGGAAAAACCTCATATAGTTTTTGAGATATCTTGCTTACAAACTTAAAATGCGAAAAATTTCAAAGGGCCATAACTCAAGAAAAAAATATAGGATTTTTTTCAACAGTTAATCAGTTCATCTACACATCATCCCAAACCAGCTTGTAAAGTTGCAGGGCAATCGCTCAAACAATTATTGAGATATCTTGCTTACAAGCTGAAAACACGAAAAAAATCTAAGGGCCATAACTCAAGAAAAAAAAATTGGATTTTTTTCAAAAGTTGATCAGTTCATCTACTCATCATCCCCGACAAGTCTGTGAAGTTTCGGGGAAAAACCTCAAATAGTTTTTTTAGATATCTTGCTTACAAACTTAAAACGCAAAAAATTTCAAAGGGCCATAACTCAAGAAAAAAATTTCGGATATTTTTTCAAAAGTTAATCAGTTCATCTACTCATCATCCCCAACCAGCATGTAAAGTTTCAGGGCAATAGCTCAAACAGTTTTTGAGATATCTTGCTTACAAGATTTCATAGTATTTTTTGCAAAGGGGCATAACTCAAAAAAGGGGCATAATCCTGACGAGAAAAAAAACACGGGTCAATTATTTTTTCATGAGGAATCCATATATGAAATTTCAAAAACCTAGCACCCATGGTTCTAAAGTTATGCTATGCAGTAAAAAGTGGGACGGACGTAAGGACGGAAGGACGGAAGGACGCCAAAACGCGAAAAATTTCAAAGGGCCATAACTCAAGAAAAAAATTTCGGATTTTTTTCAAAAGTTAATCAGTTCATCTACTCATCATCCCCAACCAGCCTGTAAAGTTTCAGGGCAATAGCTCAAACAATTTTTGAGATATCTTGCTTACAAGCTGAAAACACGAAAAAAATCAAAGGGCCATAACTCAAGAAAAAAAAATTGGATTTTTTTCAAAAGTTAATCAGTTCATCTACTCATCATACCCAACCAGTCTGTGAAGTTTTGGGGAAAAACCTCATATAGTTTTTGAGATATCTTGCTTACAAACTTAAAACGCGAAAAATTTCAAAGGGCCATAACTCAAGAAAAAAATATAGGATTTTTTTTCAACAGTTAATCAGTTCATCTACACATTATCCCAAACCAGCTTGTAAAGTTGCAGGGCAATCGCTTAAACAATTATTGAGATATCTTGCTTACAAGCTGAAAACACGAAAAAAATCTAAGGGCCATAACTCAAGAAAAAAAAATCGGATTTTTTTCAAAAGTTGATCAGTTCATCTACTCATCATCCCCGACAAGTCTGTGAAGTTTCGGGGAAAAACCTCAAATAGTTTTTTTAGATATCTTGCTTACAAACTTAAAACGCGAAAAATTTCAAAGGGCCATAACTCAAGAAAAAAATTTCGGATTTTTTTCAAAAGTTAATCAGTTCATCTACTCATCATCCCCAACCAGCATGTAAAGTTTCAGGGCAATAGCTCAAACAGTTTTTGAGATATCTTGCTTACAAGATTTCATAGTATTTTTTGCAAAGGGGCATAACTCAAAAAAGGGGCATAATCCTGACGAGAAAAAAAACACGGGTCAATTATTTTTTCATGAGGAATCCATATATGAAATTTCAACAAGAGGACCAAGCTAGCTTGGTCCTGTATCGCTCACCTGAGCTAACAGATTCAAAGTTTAAGGAAGTGCCAACCTTTACTGAAGGCTTTATGGGAGGACATGGTGATGACAGGGTAAGCATTTTCTGAAAATCAAGTAGAATTTAACTCTATGATAAACAGGCTGACCTCACCGGTTTTCAAACTCATTCAAGCTTTTATTCCTGACTTGCTAAGAAGATCCAATCTAAACTGAAGTGGCTATGGTGATGACAAGTTCAAAAACAAGAGTTTTCAAACTCCTCCAAGCTTTCTGCCTGACTTCCTTGTTTGTAAGTTTCATGAAGAACTGTTCAAACTAAAGGGGCAGCAGTGATAACAATGTCGAAAATAGGCATTTTCAGCAATTAAAGGCATGTCACTCTATGATAAATGTGCCAACTTGGCCGGTATTCGAACTCACCTGAGGTTTTATTCCCAGCCACCTTACATGTAAGTTTCAGAAAGATCCGATCAGACTTGGCCAGTATTCAAACTCATCCAAGATTTTATTCCCAGCCACCTCACATATAAGTTTCAGAAAGATCCGATCAAAACTGAAGGGGCTACGGTGATGACAAGGTCAAAATTTGGCATTTTTAGCAATCAAAGGGATGTTACTCCAAAATAAATGAGCCGACTTGGCCAGTTTTCGAACTCATCCGAGGTTTCATCCCCAGCCACCTTACATATAAGTTTCAGAAAAATCTGATCAAAACTGAAGGGGCTACGGTAATGACAAGGTCAAAAATCAACATTTTCAGCCATCAAAGGGACAGAACTCTATGATAAATGGGCTGACTTGGCCTGTTTTGGAACTCATCCAAGATTTTATCCCCAGCCACCTTACATATAAGTTTCAGAAAGATCCGATCAAAACTGAAGGGGCTATGGTGATGACAAGGTCAAAAATCGGCATTTTCAGCAATCAAAGGGACGTAAATCAATGATAAATGGGCCAACTTGGCCGGTATTCAAACTCATCCTAGGTTTTATCTCCAGTCACCTTACATATAGGTTTCAGAAAGATTCGATCAAAACTGAAGGGGCTACGGTGAAGACAAGAGAAAAAATCGACATTTTCAGCCATCAAAGGGACATAACTATATAGTTAATGGGGCAACTTGGCCGGTTTTCGAACACATCCGAGGTTTTATCCCCAGCCACCTTACATATAAGTTTCAGAAAGATCCGATCAAAACTGAAGGGGCTACAGTGTTGACAAGGTCAAAAATCAACATTTTCAGCAATCAAAGGGACCTAACTCTATGATAAATAGGCCACCTTTGCCGGTATGCGAACTCATCCGAGGCTTTATCCCCAGCCACCTTGCATATAAGTTTCAGAAAGATCCGATCAAAACTCAAAGGGCTACGGTGATGACAAGATCAAAAATCGGCATTTTCAGCAATCAAAGGGACGTTACTCTGTGATAAATGGACCAACTTGGCTGGTTTTCGAACCCATCAGAGATTTTATCCCCAGCCACTTTACATATAAGTTTCAGAAAGATTCGATCAAAACTGAAAGGGCTACAGTGATGACAAGGTCAAAAATCGGTATTTTCAGCAATCAAAGGGACGTTACTCTACGATAAAAGGGCCGACTTGGTCGGTTTTCGAACTCATCCGAGATTTTATCCACAGCCACCTTACATATAAGTTTCAGAAAGATCCGATCAAAACTGAAGGGGCTACGGTGATGACAAGGTAAAAAATCGGCATTTTCAGCAATCAAAGGGACGTAACTCTATGATAAACCAGCGGACTAGGCCGGTTTTCGAACTCATCCGAGGTTTTATCCCCAGCCACATAACATATAAGTTTCAGAAAGATCCGATCAAAACTGTAGGGGCTACGGTGATGACAAGGTCGAAAATGGGCATTTTCAGCAATCAAAGGGACGTAACTCTATGATAAATGGGCCGACTTGGCCGGTTTTCGAACTCATCCGAGTTTTTATCCCCAGTCACCTTACATATAAGTTTCAGAAAGATCCGATCAAAACTGAAGGCGCTACGGTGATGACAAGCATTTTCCCATAGTAAGCCTATGGGACCTTGTGGTTGCCATAGGAACCAAAGTTTTAGAGCGATTTCAAAAAAAAGTTTATGTCATCAATGCCCCACCAGAGGCATACTACAGGTGAGAAATGATTGAGATCAGCCTGCAGGATACAGAGATATAGCTGCTCAAAAGTGTGGACGGACGACGGACGGACGACGGACGACGGACGACGGACGACGGAGGACCCACTATACTATAAGCTCCCCTGGAGCCTTCGGCCCAGGTGAGCTAAAAACCTAGCACCCATGGTTCTAAAGTTATGCTATGCAGTAAAAAGTGGGACGGACGTAAGGACGGAAGGACGGAAGGACGAACAGGGCAAAACCAATATGCCCCCACAACTTCTTCGAAGTTGGGGGCATAACAAGTGGGCCCCGGGGAGGGCCATTATTGACCCCAAGGTTATAATGTGAATAATGTTGAGGGAGGTCTAAAAAGGTGAAGCTTCATACCAAATATCAACAAAGGCTATAACTGTCCACTAGATGAAGCTCCATGCCAAATATCAAAGACATGGGCCTTGCAGTTTCAGAGAAGAAGATTTTTAAAGATTTCCCTATATAAGTCTATGTAAAACCAAAGGGTCTCGGTTCAGGGGCTTTTTTGGCCCCAGGGCTATAATTTAAACAATCTTGATAGAGGTCCACTAGATGAAGTTTCATACCAAATATTAAAGACCTGGGCCTTACTGTTTCAGAGAAGAAGATTTTCAAAGATTATCTCTATATAAGTCTATGTAAAACCAAAGGGCCCCGGGGTCCACTAGATGAAATTTCACACCAAATATCA